>BMAC01000304.1:0-128710 GCA_014905375.1 Phtheirospermum japonicum | reverse complement strand
CTGACCGAACATTATACATATGTTCGAATATATTATTTGAACACTTGCATATTGTTCGATTGATATTTATGAACATGGCCTATATGTTCGAAATTTTCAGCCGAACAGATGGCTCTGGTTCTACAAACCAGATTAGAACACGGTAATTTCTTTCAAAAACTTCAAACCCTAACCTAAATAATTGAATCAAACTCAATGAGAAACTTATCCCGTACGTTTGATGGCTCACTCCGTTCCATTCTTTCTCTCAGTAAATTATATGGATTTTTCAAAGCAATTTTTTCCTCTCTTTTTCTCCTCTGTCTGCGTTTTCTTTCTTCTTCTCCATTTCTTCCTCTCTCACTTTCATTTTCTTTTCTTTTTCAATTTATTATTATTCTTTTTATTTTAGTTTTATTATTATATTATATATTATATAAATAGGGGTAAAATAGTGTGTTAGTGGGGTTGATTTAGTAAAAAAAAAAATATTTAATTTTTTTTTGAGGTGTTCTTATCACTTGAAGTCAACTCATAAATATTGGGGTGCGTATATCCGCACCCTTTCATAACTCCACCTGCTATTAACTTCACCCACTATTCATCGCCATGCTCGAGGGGTGCAGCAACATGATTCATAATCAAAGCATAAACCCCTAGTTTCGGGACACTAGGCACAACAAATTTGCAGGAAAGGCCACGAAGCACTTTGAAAACCAAAAAGTCCCACAAGAAGTTGCCCCAAAGAGTACAGCACCAAATCTGAGATCGTATTCATTGGTTTTTTTTTTTTGCTAATTTGAGCATGGGGCGGGTTGAATCACACACAAGCACTCGATGGATCTGAAATCAAAAGTGTTAAAATCGCACACAATGCTTGTTTATAGATGTGTTTTTGCATTTACATGGTTCTATATTTTCCATTGCAATTAGATTGTATTTTGTTGGTGATGGATAAAATTCTTAATTGGGGATTTTGATTAATGTCCTGTAATGATTGTTTGAAACGGTGATATAGAATTTGCAGATAAACGTTGCAGATGTGGGGCACATGATGTGGGATTTGATTTGATGATCAGTTGTGATTTTTTATGTTTAATGATCTTTCTACATTATTTCTAAAATATATTTTGTAATACTTTAACTATGTTTTGTAGGACATTTACAATATTTTGTGATACCTTAACAATATATTGTAAAAAAAAAAAGAGAGAGAGAGAGAGATGAAAAACTAGAAAATAAATACGTTAAGCTAGTTTTGTGATACTTTTATTTGAGGCTTTGATGTGATACTTTAGCTATGTTTTATGATGTTTTAATAATTTTTTGTGATACTTCACTATTGATTGAAAAATACCATAGATGTAAATAACATAATTCAAGTATCTAAAACTTGTGATACTTTAACTATATTTTGTGATACTTTGACTATATTTTGTGATACTTTAACAATATTTTGCAATACTACCATTTATTGTACAAAAATATATATATGATACTTCAAGTATCTATTATTTTACAAATGTTAAAGTGTCATAAAAAGGTTGTTAAAAATTATAAAATATAGTTAAAGTATCACATATTTCTATAATTTAATCATCTACGAGTTTTACACTTAGTTGATTAAATGTATTACAAAAGGTTGATAATGTATCAAAAAACATAGTTAAAGTATCATATATTTTCTGATACTTTTAGTTAATTTTGTGATACTTTTATTTGAGGATTTGATGTGATACTTTAGCTATGCTTTATGATATTCTAATAAAATTTTGTGATACTTCACTATTGATTGAAAAATACCAAATGTAAATATCATAATTCAAGTATATAAAATTTGTGATACTTTAACTATATTTTGTGATACTTTAACTATATTAACTATATTTTGTGATACTATAGTTATTATTTTATGATACGTTAAAAAAACTTTTTAATACTTACTATAAAAATATATAGACGTAAAAAATTAAATATAAATATAGACGAACTATATTTTGTAATACTGTAGTTATATTTTGTGATACTTTAACAACACTTTGTAATACTTACTATAAAATATATATAACGTAAAGAAATTAAATATAAATATAGACGAACTATGTTTTGTAATACTATAGTTATATTTTGTGATACTTTAACAACACTTTGTAATACTTACTATAAAATATATATATAGACGTAAAAAGATTAAATATAAATATAGACGAGCTATATTTTGTAATACTATAGTTATATTTTGTGATACTTTAACAACACTTTGTAATGCTTTGATCATGACTGTTTCGCCCTGAAAGTTACACCGGGAACACTTGCTCCTTCCTTAAGAGTATCCCGACCTGCTTCACAAGAAACACGTTAGAAAGGACCATCGGGGGCTTTCCGGTGGAAAACTCTCCGATGCTTAAGTCAGTAAATCGTTTTTGATCGGAATAAGCAAAATCAGAAGAAGAATGCTTAGAATGTCTTACCTCTCTCAGCCTTAGGGCTGAGATATTTATAGTTTTTGCCAATCGGGACCCTTCCGGGATCCCGAAAATGAAAACCCGCGAATCTCGGGCCGTTATTCAAGACGACCTGGTCTGGAAGCTTCCTTCCAGGGAACAGACCTGTTTTGTCACTAAGTTCTCAAATTCCTGACCTGATCTCTCAAAACCTTATCCAAGGTTTGTGATCAGGTCGGGACGATATCCATCAAGTTGTAGGTTTACCCTCCGCTTTATCATTTTTTCCTGAGGCCATAAGTCATCTCATCCCCACCAGGTCTGCCCAGGCAAACCGCCACGCAGGATGGTCGACCAGATTATCTTGTTTAGGACAAGTGGAGGCGGGACCTCGCCATTTTAACCTTTCCTTCTTTCTCGACCTGAGCAGGACATATTCCTCTTGTGAATCACAAACCCAGATCAAGATCAATCTTCACCCCATTTTCCTTAATGATTTTATGGCAGCAACTCAGGTCATCCCAACTAGATCTTGTTTTCTAGGTAAGGTATATTTGGGGTCATATCAACCAGTCCCCCCCTTCAAGTGGTTGGGATAAATCATCAAAACCTAGGTTTCACTCCAGGTGGTTGAGGTTTTCCACATGTCTTTCCAAATTCCTTATTGTCATTCACGGATCCCGCTGAATCCACTTTTCCAGTAAGGTCGTATCTTTTAAGGTTGATCTGTAACGTCCTTTTTCTCATTTTTGACGGTTGAGACCCTAACAAGGCTTTTTGGGTACTGTACCTCTGACGCGCATTAAATGCACGAATCCCATCAAATTCCTTTTCAAAAACCATTTTCAAAATTTTTCCTTTTTCTTCTCTTTCCGCGGTTCATTTTTCACTTTCATTCTTCTTCACCATGCGTTTGTTTTCTCTCTTTCTCTTACTCTCAATTTCTTCTTCTCCGAGCGGTTTCCGATCACCTCCAAAAAACCAGGTATTTCTCCAGTTCTTGTATTTTCAAATTAGGTCTACTCAATCGTCTTCCTCTTCTACCAATCAGAGTCCAACTCCCTCTTCTCCGGCAACCTTCTCTTCTTCCCCTAATACCTTCGCCGAGTGGGTTCCCCTCATTCTGGGACACCCCGAAAATATCGTCTCCATTCTTAGTAATAGGATAGTGGAGGGGTTAAGGTCGAGGTTTGAAATCCCCACAGAATTCTCGTTGGTGAACCCAGTATTGGTGAGAAGGATTACCAGCCCCGGGCCGGTCACCTGACTTTTTTTGTGGACCAGTTCCAGGCGGGGTTGCGCCTCCCCGTCAACCTCTTCATATTAGAAATTGCCAGATATATAAAATCCCGGTGCACCAATTTGTCCCCAATTCCTTTAAGATAATCATAGGTTACAACCTATCCATGCGATATGCCAAACTTACTCCTACAGCCCCGACGTTTTACTTAATGTTTCAGGTTAAAAGCGCCTCCTCCGATTACTTTTATTTGTGTGCTCGCCCCGGTGTCCGTTTTTTAACCGGCGGTCCTTCTTCCAAGAGGCTTGGAAGAAGTTATTTTTCGTACACTGTTCTGGTGATTAGGGCTTTCCTCCTCAGTCTATTGACCAGATACCACCTTAGGCCCACCTATCCGTAGGAGACAGGTCTCCTCGTCTGGATAAAATTATCTCAACTTTGAACAAAAATGTCTTCCATTTGACCAAACTTCCCCTCCCTTTATTTCTGGACCTTTTCAACTCCAGGGAAGAGACGAGCCCCTTATCCCAGGAGATTGGTATATGAATGAAAATCACCTTGCTCTGTCTTCCCTCTATCCTCTCTATATTCTGGGCAGGGCGGTCTGACTCATAACCTGTTTCTATGCTTTTTTGCAGTCACCATGATGTGCAAGCTTTTAGAAAACCAACAGGATGCAGGGACCTCCGAGAAGAGATCTTCGGGAGAATTAACTTTGGGGTCGGCAGAGGCGGCTCAACCTGCTAGTTCTGGCGTGCCAGAAAGATCTTCTCCACCTAAAATAGACCTGACAAATCAGGCCGGCTCAGGGGATAATTGTCTTGTCACCACAGCCGCATCTCTTTTCGGAAGGCGGTTGAGGGAGATGAGCAGGAGCGCCTTTCCTGCAAGCGAGCCAGATCAGGAAAGGAGGTGGTTTCCCCGAAGGTCAAGGTGGTTAACCCCAAAGCCACCTTGTTCACCAGCACCTCCGTCCTGAACTGCTCGGGATCAGTGGCTATCCAGTTCATCTAGGGCTAATGCCCGGTGTCAGACCGGAAGACTCTAGAGAAATGGAGTGACCCTGAACTGATCGAATCACTTTCTCAAGATGAGGCTAGGGTAGCTCATTCTTCTTTTCTCCTTTGTTCATATTTTGTTTTCATTTGCTGTTATCATAAATCTTGTTATTTTTCATCAGGCCGCAGCAAAGAAGTCCATTCTGTTCGCACGTGCCAGGGGCTCCCTTATGAACGCAGACCTGGTGAAGGAGCATAACCTTCTGAAAGAGAAGCAAAAGAAGTTGATGTCGCTTTACAAGGAAACAGGGTCTGAGCTGAAGAAGTCGAAGACAAAATTGGCTGTTGCCAGGGAAGGAGAGGAGAAGGCCCGAGTAGAGATGTTGGCTACCCAAGAAAAGGAGGAAGAGGCTCGAGCTGAGGCGTCAAGCCAGGTTGATGAAGCTCTGACAAAGGGTGGAGAAGAGGGAAGAACTGAGTTTCTGAATTCAGAGGATGGGCTCCGGCTTATCTAGATCACAAGGGAGGCTACAAAGCAAGCCTTCCTTGAATCAATGGATCTTTACAAACTCCTTGTGCCCGAGGCCTTGGTGTATTTCAACCTTAGCCTGGATGCTTACGAGAAATGGTCTAATGAGAACCCCTCGACCCTTTACAACCAGAGCCAGCCCATTCAGGGGAATCCCGAGTACACAAGCTTCTCCTACTCGGCCGAAGGGGATCGCCTACACCAGCTCGGCGCTCACAAATTTGCCGAGCACGTCCTTCAGCTCTTCTATGCCTCTGCTCCAGAGTCTTCCTATCATGCAGATCAGAGTGTGACTCTACAATTACCTGCCTCTACTCCCCCTCCGACCTTCGATGATCTGGGTGATCTACCTAGTGGGGTATCACCCAGCGATCTTTTTGAGGAGGATTCCGTGGAGCAGTTCGCTAAAGACCTGGATGCCGGGGATGGTGGTCTTGCGAACTAGGATAATCTAGACTGCTTTCTGCTTTCTATTCTGACTTGATTGCTCTGTACTTTTAAATAACTCTTTTTTCTTTTGTAATTTTAGGGTTTCTTTATTTTAAGGAAACCCTAGTACTATTTTTGTTATGAATTACGTGCGTTTGCTTCCTTTATATACGTGCTCTTCCATTATGCATATCATTATGGCGTCTTCCTCTTTAATCGAAGAAATTGATAATGTGAAGAGAAAAAACCTCTCACTCTTTGCTTAGAACTTTACACTTTCCGAAAAACTTTCTGTTCTTCGCGAAAATTTTTCTCAAGTATGTAGGCTTCTGGAGAGGAAAAGGCAAAAGAAACGCTATTACAAGAGTGAGTGGGCTGAGCTCCACCAGCTCAACCATCAACTGGAAGAGGAGAAGGTTGATTTACTTACATCAGTATGTCGGCTGACCGCCGTCGCTAGCGAAGCTCATGCCGCCTCTGAGCGAGCAGATAGATATCGTCAGCGCCTCCATGAGACTGAGCGCGAGCTGTGGCGTATTATCCAGATTCTAGCCTCTGATAAGAGGATTTCTTCTTCCGATGGCTGATTTTATTTTTCGTTTTGATGTATTTTCTAGATTTTGTTGTTTCTGTGAGCATTCCCTTTTGTTTCTTGCACTTTTAATCAAACTCGCCAAGCTCTATTGTGTAAAAAATGGCGTAGGTGTTTTCCACTTCTGATTTTCTCATGTAATTTTGAAGTTGGGTTTAGCAAATGATCTTTTTTCGGCAAAACCTTTACCAATAATTAGATCTAGCTCCTCAAGATACTCCTTAGTCAATCGGAGCTAAGATTTTTATGATAATCTGGTCAGGATCTTTGAGCATCCTCCCTTAACCAATCGGGGTTAACTTTGCTTATATTCTAGTCAGGAATATCGGGGTATCCGCCCTTAGCCGATCCTGACTTATAAATTTCATTAACAATCAGGTCGGGAATATCGGGGCGTCCATCCTTAGCCAATTCTGGCTTATAAACTTTACTGACAATCAGGTTAGGAATATTGGGGCACCCACCCTTAGCAAATCCTATCTTATAAACTTCACTGACAATCAGGTCAGGAATATTGGGGCATCTGCCCTTAGCCAATCCTGGATTATAAACTTCACTGACAATCAGATCAGAAATATTAGGGCATCCGCCCTTAGCCAATCCTAGCTTAAACATTTCACTGACAATCAGGCTAGCTTGTAATGAGATATGGATAAACTCAAATTATCATTATATAAATAGCTTTCATAAAATAATCTTACACATAATATTTTCGTAAATTTCTTCCATTCCACGCTCGGGGTAATCTGATTCCATCCATTTGCTCTATCTCATAAGCTCCTCTTGCCAGAACTTTCGTGACCTTAAACGGTTCCTGCCAAGTGGCATCCAGCTTCCCTTTGGTCCTTCCTAAGTCGGCCCTGCGCAGGACTAGGTCTCCTACCTGAAAATGTCTCCTTACTACTGTTTTGTTATAGGTTGCCCGGACTCGTCCTCTCATGTGCTTCATTCTAATCACAACGCGTTCTCTTTTTTCATAAATCAAGTCCAGTGCATTCTGTATCAACAATTCATTCTGATCTGCATCAAAATTTTGTATTCAGTGAGTTTCAAGGCCTATTTCCGCAGGAATTACAGCGTCCATGCCATAAACTAGGCTGAAGGGAGTTTCTCTAGTGCTCTCCTTGGGATTGGTGCGGATAGGGCCAGAGGATTGAATTGAGCTCATCTACCCATTGGCCTCCTGATCCTTCTAGGCGTGCTTTGATCCCTTGCACCAGGATGCGATTGGTCACCCCGACCTGACCATTCTCCTGTGGATGATAGACAGATGTGAAGTGTTGGTCTATCTTCATCTTAGTGCACTAGGCTCGGATCCTAGCTCCCATGAACTGCGTGCCATTGTCCGAGACTAGGACCCTGGGAATGCCGAATCGACACACTATGTTTTCTCATATAAAACCCATCACCGCATCCTCTGTAATCTTTGCCAGAGCTTCAGCCTCCACCCATTTGCTGAAATAACCAATGGCCACAATCAAAAACTTCTTCTGGGCTGGAGTCGTGGGGAATGGTCCAACCAGATCTATCCCCCATTTCGCAAAGGGGCAGAGAGAGCTCATTGTCATGAGCTCCTCTGCCGGACGATGAGTTAAAGGGGAAATCTTCGGGCATCTGTCGCATTTTAACAAAGTCCTTTCCTTCTTTTCGCAACAATGGCCAAAAATATCCAACTCACATGATTTTGCTTGACAGGGTCCTAGCACCCATGTGATTACCACAACAACCTTCATGAATTTTCTTGAGCACGTGGGCACCCTCTTTTGCTCCTAGACACTTCAAGAGAGGTTGTACAAACCCTCTTCGGAATAGTTCTCCTTTGATTATGAAAAACCTAGCAGACCTGATCCGCAGCTTGCTTGCTTCCCTTCTATCCGCTGGTAGCTCTCCCTTCTCTAAATATGTTTTAAGAGGGGAGTGCCAGTCCTCCTCACCTTCCTCTACTATATTAACCTCCTCTTCTCCATACTCACGATGGGCCATCAATAAGGAGATTACCCTTTCCTGACAATCCGTTGCTGAGCTGGCTACCTTAGCCAGGTAGTCAGCTCGGCTATTTTCTTCTCTAGGGATCTGGTGAACGTCCAAAACATCCAAGGTATTAGCCAATTCACGAAAATAGGCTAAGTATCTCTGCATTTGCCCCTCTCTCATCTCGAGTTCACCTTTTATCTTCTTACATACGAGCTGCGAATCCACATTTGCCCATATCCGCTCTGCTCCCAACTCCTTCGCCATCTGGACTCCCCTCAACAATGCTTCATACTCCGCTCCATTATTAGATATAGGATAGTTCATTCGCACTGAGTACTCAATGGTTATTCCTTCCGGGTCTACCAAGACTATTCCTGCGCCACATCCCAGGTTTCCCACTGAGCCATCTGTGTAGATTATCCACTCCTTTTTTTCTTCGGCAGAGCTGGCTATCTCTTGCATAAAATCAGCTAATACCTGAGCCTTGATCGCCAACCTTGCTTCAAGATGTATGTCGAACTCGCTCAATTCAATTACCCACTTGACCAGCCTCCCCGAAACCTCTAGCTTGCTCATTATGGACTTCAGAGGTAAATTAGTGCGAACTATGATCTTGTGGGAGAGGAAGTAAGGTCGAAGTTTCTGGGCAGTTCCAACCAGAGCTACCATGGCCCTTTCTATCTCTACATACCGGAGTTCAGCCTCATGCAAGATCTTGCTCCAATAGTACACTGGTTTCTGCAACTTCCCCTCTTCCCGAAGCAATACCGTGCTCACCGCTAACTTCCCCACAAACATATACAAAAATGAACGGCTCTCCCACGATTGGCTGAGTCAACAAAGAAATATCTGCCAAGTGCTCTTTCAGCTTTTGAAATGCCTCCTGACATTCCTTGTCCCACTGAAATCGGGCTTTCTTTCGTAATGCCCTGAAGAACGGTAAGCTCTTCTCCGCCGACCAGGAGACAAACCTGCTCAGAGCATTGATTCGCCCGGCCAGACATTGGACTTCCTTGACGTTTTTTGGGGGCGGCATATCCATGATAGCCCTGATCTTTTTTGGGTTGGCCTCTATCCCTTTCTCCGTAACCATGTATCCTAATAATTTCCCTGCTCTTACCCAAAACGCACATTTCTTGGTGTTTAGCCGCATCTTATACCTTCTCAGGATGTTGAAGGCTTCCCTCAAATCATCCACATGAGATGTTGCCTTAACACACTTAACCAACATGTCGTCTACGTACACTTCCATGTTCCTCCCGAGCTGACTTTTAAACATTTTATCCACCAGTCTTTGATACGTCGTTCTCGCATTTGTGAGGCCAAACGGCATTACCACATAACAATATGTTCCTTTTGGCGTTATAAAGCTGACCCGTTTCCAGTCTTCTTCCGCCAACCTGATCTGATGATAGCCATGCGAGACATCGATCATGCATAACAATTCACATCTAGACGTGGAATCTACCAGTTGGTCTATCCTTGGCAGTGGATAGTGATCTTTAGGACAAGCACGATTGAGGTCTTTAAAGTCGATACACATTCGCCAGTCCTCCTCTGTCTTTGAGACTAATACAGCATTGTAGAGCCACTCTGGAAATTGTATCTCTTGAATGTGCTTAACACGTAATAACTTGTCCACCTCTGCCTCAATGATGACCTCCTTCTAAAAGCCAAAATTCCGCTTTCTCTGTTTTACAGGCTTTGTTGTAGGACTTATGTTAAGACGATGTTCTGCCACTGTCGGGTCAATCCCCACTAAGTCTTGGGGAGACCAGGCAAAAATATCTGCGCTATCTCTCAAAAGCGCGACCAGCTCTACCAAAACTTCTGGGCTCAAGGTCGTTCCTACCCGTAGGACTCGACTATTGTCCCCTGGAATTACTTCCACCGACATCAGGTTTTCCTTCTACCGAATCAGCTCAGGTCTGGCCTCCTCTGTTCTTGCCCTCTTGCTCTGTCTTACTTCTTCATTACGTCGAATGCTCTCCACGTACGTCTAGCGCGACATGTACTGGTCTCCTCGAACTTCACCAACCCCATCCTGAGCTGGGAATTTTAACTTCATGTGATAGATTGAAATCACCACCTAGAATTTACTTAGAGATGGCCGACCTAACATGGCGTTGTACGAGGAAGATGCATCCACCACCAAGAATTGTACTGACCTGGTCCGCCTGAACGGCACATCTCCTAGTGTGACCAGGAGGTTTACTGCTCCCAGAGGTCTCAATGCTCCTCCTGCGAAGCCCACCAGTGAGGTCGTGACCTCCTCTAATTCCATATCCAGATTCAACTTCCTAAAGCAGTCATCAAACATGATGTCTGCCAAATTTCCCTTGTCCACAAAGACCCGCCGGACGTTGTAGTTAGCGATAGTAGCCGTTATGACCAGGGCATCCATGTGTGGGGACAGGATACCATTCTCATCCTCGGACCCAAAGCAAATGTTTGGGCTCGGTGCTAACTGTCCCACTTCACGTGTTCTTTTAGCTAGGTCTCTCGCTGCCCGAACATAACTATTATGTGTTCGCTTAGAATGATCGTCCCATTATCCACCTGTGATCATCAGGATGTCTCCCCTTATTTCCTGAGACTGGTCATTTCTTTTCCCAATGTTACGGCCACCATCAAACTCTCGACTGTTTCCCTGATGTCGATCACGCCTGTGGAGGTCAGACCTGGACCCTTCTTTCCTTGCGTGTACAAAATCCTTAAGGTGCCCCGCCTGCACCATCCTTTCCATCTCATCCTTCAAATGAGTACACTTTTCTGTGTCATGGACATATTCATTGTGATATCGACAGAATCGATTAGATTTTTCTGTTCTTGGCTTTTTGGCATACGTTCTAGGCCATTTAAGATCAGGGTGCCTCTCAACTGCCTACAAGATCTCTCTCTGAGGTGAGGCAAGAGGTGTGTATCTATCAAATCGTGGACGACCTCCGACTAGATTAGCCCTAGGTTTTTTCGTCAGGGTCCTATCCTCCCTGTCAGTCATTCCCTTCGCTTCTCTCCATCATCCTTTATCTTCAAGGCCTTCTCTAGGTGGATATATTTTCCTGCTCTCTCTAGGAGTTCTCCAAATTTCAACACTGGTTTTACCACCAATGACTGGAAGAACTCCCCCTTCCTGAGCCTTTGGGCCAAGGCGTTGACCAAGATCTCCTCAGAGGCCGAGGGCACCTCCAGTTTGGCATCTGTGAACCTTTTGATATATCCTCGTAGGATTTTGTTCTCCTTCTGCTTCAAGCTGAACAGCTCTAGCGGCATTTTTTGATATTTCTTGCAACTGGTGCACTGGTGCAGGAATGCAGAACTGAACTCATCAAAATTGCTTATGGAATGGGGGGTAGCGGGCTAAACCAGAGATGGGATGACTTTGTAAAGGTCGTCGGGAAAACCCGATACATGACCACGTCGGAAAACTTGTGCAAGGTAGCTGCGATCTTGAATCGGCTCAGGTGATCCCACAGATCCGTTGTCCCATTGTACTCGAAGCCCATGGAATGGTAAGAAGTTAGGAGATCGTCCCTCATGACCGCCTGCGTTAACGGAGTGCTCCGCCGTGCCTGGCCTGCAACTGCACCCGCCATCTTTCGCTTAACTTCCCTAACTTCTTTTTGCAGATTCTGCATTTGCTCGGTGAGGTCTGGGTTGGCTTTTCTTGAAGTTTCGCTCTCTGGAGCAAAAAATCTCTCTTCGTCCTCCTGGGGGGGAGCTCTGGCCATTCGCTGGGCCGTGCGCGGTGGCTCCGTCTACGGCGGTTAGTTTTCCTTGGAGGTTGGTGTCGAGAGTTCAACAAATTTTTTCTCCACATCCACTTCTACCGGCTTTCCCAATGAGGTCAGATAGTTGCCTTAAAAAGGAGTCATTTAACAGTCCTCCTTACGCTTGCTGGACCCCTACTGAAGGGGGCTGCGTTGTGCTTGGCCTGGTTGTTGCCGACGGCCCTGCTGTCCCTGGTATGCCCGTTGGAGTGGAAGAACTTGGTGTTCCGCCCATCTCCGCCACCAAGTTTCGCCTGAATCCATCTGATGCCATATTTCTTTCACGTCTTATATTTGTATTCCCACAGATGGCGCCAATTGTTTCACCCCGAAAGTTATACTGGGAACACCTTCTCCTTCCTTAAGAGTATCCCGACCTGCTTCACAAGAAACACGTTAGAAAGGACCACCGGGGGTTTTTCGGTGGAAACCTCTCCTATGCTTAAGTCAGTAAAGCGTTTTTGATCGGAATAAGCAAAATCAGAAGAACAAGAATGCTTAGAATGTCATACCTCTCTCAGCCCTAGGGCTGAGATATTTATAATTCTTGCCAAGCGAGACCCTTCTGGGATCCCGGAAATGGAAACCCACGAATCTCGGGCCGTTATTCAAGACGGCTTGATCTGGAAGCTTCCTTCCAGGGAACAGACCAGTTTTGTCACTAAGTTCTCAGATTCCTGACCTGATCTCTTAAAACCTTATCCAAGGCTTATGATCAGGTCGGGACGATATCATCAAGCTATAGGTTTACCCTCCGCTTTATCTTTCTTTTCCTGAGGCCATAAGCCAGCTCATCCCCACCAGGTCTGCCCAGGCAAACCGCCACGCAGGATGGTCGACCAGATTATCTTGTTTAGGACAAGTGGAGGCGTGACCTCGCCATTTTAGCCTTTCCTTCTGTCTCGACCTGAGCAGGACAAATTCCTTTTCTGAATCACAAACCCAGATCACGATCAATCTTCTCCCCATTTTCCTTGTGGAGTTCAGGGCAGCAACTCAGGTCATCCCAACCAGATCTTGTTCTCCAGGTCAGGTATATTTGGGGTCATATCAATGACATTAAAAGAAATCGACTAAATAGGAGAAATTCATCATTAACTATGCATTGTTGAGGGTTTGTAATAATTTTGTCAAATCTGGACTCATAATTTTTGAATGATTTGAAGACATATTTTAACAATACTTTGTGAAACTCTGACAATCGTTTGCAATACTTTAACAACCGTTTGTGATACTTTACTTTAACTACTCTAACAAACAAATTCTTGTATTAACCAGATTATTGATGATTTAAATTGATATTTTCTGAAAGTGGGGACTAAACTTTGAAGTTGATTGCTTGAAAGAAGCTACAGAAATGGGCATAAAGGTACTTACGTCCTATACGATGAGAATTATTTTTCTCTTTCTTATAAGTGACTCTAAGCAAAATGGCAGAACCCATCTGAGGTGATGGAGAGATCAAGAATTCACCAAGAATCAAATATTGTCGCATGAGATAAGGGAGATATAAGTTAATAGTCCTCTCTAGTTATGAATGAGCGACCACCATGTTGTACAACGCAACAAAAAGGTCACAGATTGGACCATATCAGGATGACAACACCTGCAATGCACTGCCAGTCATCAACATCCAACTAAACTGTTTAAAAACAAAAACTTGACATGTTTATATTACATTGTTAGTGCTACATCTTCTTCAGAATGCATCTCAACACTACAATACAATCTACACAGATTTACTTCACTAACATAAATGTCCTGATACCAGGTTTTGCATAGCAGGACAAAACACAGTAGTATTTAAAATATCATTAATTAATACCGAACTTATCCGGATGATCCACCTTATATCCCCAATCGTTGCAACTCTCCAAAACAAGCATCACCTGTCATAAGAGAAGGAACCAAAATCCATCATTTAATTTTTTTTATAAAAAAAGATGAATAGCTTGTTTATTTATACTATTTAGAATTACAAAAATACCCTTGAGGTTTGACCTAATTACAAAAAACTTTAAAAATTACAAAAGTACCCATGACATTTTATTTTGTCGTACATTTGCCTCTTTCAGAAGTAAAAAATAATTTAAAAAACTCTTCGTGCCCTTTAATTTTAAAACTATATATATATATATATATATATATATATATATATATATATATATATATATATATATATATATATAACACCTTTTCGCCATTGCCTTAGGTGGTCTCAAAATTGCCCCTGCTGAAAACTGCCCAGACGTGCTTGTTGTTGTCGTAGGCGAGGATATCCATGATCTCCTACATGATGTAGTCGTTTTCGACGGTGGCCCTAATTTGCTTCTTCGAGTTCCACATGCTCCAGAGCCGAACCCAAAAAAACCAGACGTAGTCATAATAATCCACCGAAAATATGTGGCTCAGCTTTTCTCTGTTAATACAAGGAGAATAATCGAACAAGTACATGGTCAGGCCAAGAGGGTAGACACAACTTCTAAGAAGAAGAATTAAATACACATCTATAAACAAGTATTAGCTATTCACCGTGAAGCTTTCAGTAATTCAAAATGAGCTAAATGATTTAATATTGTAAAACAATATAAAATTAACCCAACTTAATTGCCCAACTAAACCATCTGATCCTCTTAACTCATAGTTTTATCCTCTGTTCTAAAAATCGCCCTAGGCGCCACCAATCCGCCTACGATTTATGAAAATCGGCCAAAAAAATCGCCGGGCGCCCCAAGCGCCGCCTAGGCGCTAGGCCATTTTTTTTAATTTTTCTGGCCTAAAACGACATTGTTTTTGGGCTTATTTTTTTGATTATTTTGATTAGGGGTGAGCAGTACCGGGTACCTGGTCAATTGTCTTGGAACCGGCCCCGGAACCGATTAAGATCGGGTCCAATAAAAGAGAACCGGTCTCAGAACCGGGTCCAAAATTTTTGGAACCGGTTCCAAAATCGGGTACATCAATTATATAACATTACAATACCAAACCTCATTAAAATAAATCCACAAATACATAGTATAATAACAAGTCCACAACATTCACTAATAAAAAGTCTTCAAACTTATTGATAATAAGTGATCACTAATCCATAAAATACATAGTAAATCCTCAAAATACACTTAAATATATTAAATACTCCATGAATCCATCCTCTTTTCATTGAAGCCAAGCTGGAAAAAAAATAGAAAAAATTGTAGGTAAGACATTTCAAAGGGGTAGAAAAAGATAATTCAAGATAAGCTAATTCATAAAACTTACCTTACTAAAGGAAATAGGAAAGTAGTATCAATTGTTTCCGATAATCTCATCAATTTGTGATATACCGCTATCATCCAATTCAGAAAATTTACAAAATAAGATAAAGTATCAAATTATATTAATCACTAAAGAGAAAAATAAAATATCTATATATAGCATATAAATATTACCTTCTTCATATTTTTCAACATCTTCAAGAAATTGCTCCGGCAGCCTCATGAAATCTCTGAGCTTAAATGAGTTTGCAGTCCCAGTAACTTACATGGGAACAAAATTTCTCTGAGAGTAAAGTAATGGAATTATCTATTTATTTTAACTTTGAATTTGAACTGACAGCTTTTAGAAAAAGAATAGCCCAAATCCATTGTTCTTAGATTAAAGAAGGAAAAATACACAGGCTTTGATTGCTTGTAAAAACAATTGCAGGTTTTCATCTTTGAGTGAAAAGATTGCGAAATATGTAATTGCTTGTAAATAAATAAATGAAATAAATTAACTAAAGATCATCTCATTTTCATTTCACGTGTAAACTCACTTTTTTCTTTCTCTCACACTTTCCAATCACAACCAACACCCTACATTTACTCTCTTGCAATAAAAAAAAAAAAAAAAAACACTGAAAAATCACAAAATCAAAATGGACGGAATGAAAGAACAAGCAATCACAGCTATAATAAATACCCACCTTAGGAAAAGAACAAGATCAAGAATGCACTGAATTCCAGAGAAAGATATAATACACCAAGACAAATCATAGTCATGCCTATTATAAACAAAGAGAGAGAGAGAGGAAAATTATCTCACTTACGTTAATTGGACTTATTTTTCAAGAAAAACGAGAGATTAGCATTTTCCTATCATGCGAGCTCCACCCATGAAAGAAGAAGAGTTTGACGGCAAGAGATATATTTTTTAGGGTTTGAGTGATTTTTTGTGTAGTATGGTTTGAAAGTAAGAGAGTGAGTGGGTTTAAAGGTATAGTGAATGGGTTTGGGTTGGGCTGTAATATTAATTACCATAGTGGGCTTAAAGGTATAGTGAATGGGCTTGGGTTGGGCTGTAATATTAATTATCATATTAAAGACTTGGTACTGGGTACCCAGTTCAAGAACCGGTACCAATGAGTACCCAGTCCCGGAACCGGTCCCGCCGGGTACCGGGTCTCGAAACTCTGGACCCAGAACCGGAACCGATTATGACCGGTTCCAAAAATCTAGAACTGGATTCGGTACCGGCGATTACGGTTCTGGGACTGGACCCGGCGGGTCCTATGCGGTTCCGGTTCCGGGTCCGGGACCGGGTACCCATTATTTCTGCTCACCCCTAACTGCCACTGGTACTGATAAAATTCTCTGTACAAATTCTCAGCTGAACGAACAGGCAAAGAAAAATATGATAAAATTAGATAAATTACTCAAGCTCTGCCCAATCAATCTAATCATATTCCCCTTTTTCTTCTTTTTAATTATTTCACTGGGGTGGGGCGGGTTAGCGTGCGGGTAGGTTAAAATGGGTTGAGTGGGTTAAAAGTGAGCACACCTGCGGTTTGACTCGAAGCTGAACTCGGTTTGGCTTGCTCAAACAGACCGCTTTACAAACTAACTGTTATATGACAGAGTAAATTTCTTGTATTACAGCCACATGCATTCTCTTCTATATGACGGAGCCAAATCCACCCCAAACTCAGATCCTCTCACCAAAACAGATCTTCTATAAAATGAAGAAAAAGAATCACGCCCCAATTAAACATCTTCTTCTTTCTTTCTCTGAATACCAAAACCTCAGAAAAATCTCCATCCCCTCTCTACACCTCAGCTGCACCCTCGCTTCCGATTCAACATTGTACCTCTGCTTCCGATTCACAATAATCTGGAAACGACGACCAATCAATTGGCGAGAAGGTCATCATCCAAAATTGAAAACACTTCTTTGCTATTTAGATGCACGTTCGATTTCAGACACAATCTGAGTGTCGCCACGACCACCAACAATTCTGCCGCGAGTGTAGCGGCGCTGGGCGCCGGAGTTGAGAAGCTAAAGCGGAAAAAGGAGGAGAATCTGGGGTCCTGGCTATCATGCCAAAAACTCACTAGACTGTGGACTGTGGTTTCTTATGAGATTACTAAAATCAATCTCTACAAGATAATTTTTTCCTTTGTTTAGCTTGTAATTTGTTTAGAATGTGATTGGAATTTGTTTTCATATCTGGGGTGGTTAGATGAATTTCGAGTGTCAAAATTGAAGTGTGCTCTTTTGAATTCTGCCACAATCTCTTATGATTAAAAAGTTGTTCAACTTGGCAAGCTCCAAAAGCTGACCAACTTGCTTTTGTGGGGAAATTTGTTATCCAGCACAATCCCACCCAGGCTTTTGAACTGCTCGTCGCTCGCCGTTCTTGATGTGTCCGCAAACGAGATGTCCGGTGCAATCCAAGGTGCTTTCGAGAAGTTAATTATTCTTGAATATCTACATTTGTCTGATAACGGGCTCACGGGCCCAATTTCGAAACAGCTGAGCAATTACATGAGCCTAACAACTCTCCAGCTCGATAAGAACCAATTATCGGGCCAAATGTCGGTCGAATCCCTCTCTAGATCTACTCGATTAAATATGTAAACTGTAAAATTAGAAGGTTTATGGTTTTAAGAATAATTCTCAGATTCACGATGTTGTTAGTCAATGTTTAACAACATTGGTTAGCAACATCGACCAGAGTAAAATATAAAATATGCAGAGGAATAAATTGATAAGAACACGAGATAACAAATTCAGTTCACAAGTAAATACTTGTGAACTTGGGTGTACAAACCGAAAACTATATTACTTTCTTGTTCACGTTCAATACACAAATATGAAGTAATATATGAAAACTAAATATCAATAAACTTGATACTAAATACTTGTTGACGGAATGGCAAGATCTTCTCCGTTGGTCACGCAACTTTTTGTTCTGCGTCTTGCGCCGTGCGTCTTCTCTTGGAAAATTCCTTGCGTAAAGATCGTTCCTAAGGTTTAAGAATCCCCTTATCTTAAATAGATAATCCTAAAATCCTAAACTTTGTAAATAACTAAAAACAAATCCTAATCACAATCTAGTAATAATTAAAGTCTTGTACACATACTAGGAAACAAATAAAGTTCTAAATCTAGTTCCCTAATATATTTTGGGCCCAAGAAATGCAAACAACTAAATAAGGAATTATTCCCAAGAATAAAATTCTCAACATAAACGATTGAACTCTATGGTATTGGTAAATTTGTATCTGAGATTGTACAAGTGGACTTGCCTAATACAACAATTTTAGAACGATTGAACTCTATGTTCCGTTTGCAGTTTTGTATCGAGATTATACATGTAAACAATTGGACTCTATATTCAGTTTGCAGTTTATAATGTTTATGCATGTTCTCTTTGTGATTGTTGCCTTTTCTTCTCGATTGTCGTCGATTGTCATTGTTTGTGTACTTGTCGAATCAAATGTTTTGTTTATCCATGTTATTGCTGTATGAAAAAATTCACAAAATAATAAAAAATTCATAATCGAATTGGGATATCTTTTAATACAAATTCATCATTCCCTTTTACAAAGTAAAATTTTGAAATCGAAACATTTAAATAAAAACCCGAATTACGCGTCAACATGTTTTTCTTAAAACAGATTTATCCCCTATTGCAGACGTCTATATCTCATGATAAGATGGGTAAATCGAATTACCTTAATAATCATGCCTGAACTTTATCACTAAAATGCAAGAGGCCAAGGAACTTTTAATCAATATGCATTGTTTATTCTTATGCAAATATGTGGAATTGTGGTTTTTCTTATTATCTTTATTGTATTGTTAGCCTCTTTATATAAGCTAACATATGACTTTTAAACTTGCAAACAAACGGATTGTGGGCGATCACACAATTCAATACTTATTTAATTGGGTGATACACACTACCACTACATCATCCTTATTGTAGGAGTTACAAGAATTTATCCAAAAACCATTTGGATAAAAAGGTCTAAGAAAATAATAATTTTCTTCATTATTTTTCAACAATTCCCCACATGAAATTTTTTTTGACAATAGGAGTATTTGATGATAAAATCCAACATTTGAACCCTGCATATATGTTTAGTATATTTAAAAAAATTTAACACTAAAACACTATTTTTCAAATTTTCCCAATTATCAACCATATCCATCACATCTTGCACAAAGTGCTTAGCATCAATAATTTAAATATAGACGGGCCGATTCAACCGCGAACTGATCCGCAATCAAACCGATCAAAAAGGGCCAAGAACCAAAGTTTACAATTTTCCTTCTCAATATTTTTAATAAAAACATGATTTAAAATCTAATATTATTATTCAAGCAGGCGGAGGAGTTCAAACCTTTATAATTATTTTTAATTTTAGGATATATTAGATATATTTATCTTTTTATATCAATAACTACATAATATTTTATATTACATAAATAAATAAAAGTGTATATTATTAAAATCAGTAATACCACAGTAAACCAGTCCAACCGGTTAAACCGCTTAACGATTACTTGACCGGTTCGACCACCAATACAGTATTTAAAACATTGCTTAGCATAATAGACAAAGCCGTACCCAAAGTATCATCATGGCACGTAAGCTGGAAAGATACAGGTAAAGATGAATAAAATACTACTCATCCCATCCCTCTTCTTTCTCATCGCAGCTGGAAACTCACAAGTATAAGATAAATAAAAGGCAAAATTATAAAATAGTCCCAATAACTTAGGGGTGGTGGTAATTTCATACCACTAAATATATTTTGTGGCAAATTTATCCAATAACTTATAAAAAAGATAGCAATTTAACCTCAACTTCGTCGGAAAAAAGAAAACTCGTCAGATTCTTTCAATTTCCGGCGAAAAAATGTTGACTTGGACCAATTTTGACCAAGTCAACACTGATGTGGCAGAATATAATAACAAAAAATTAAAAATTAATTACAAAATTAGAAATTTGTTTTTAAAAATTTAAAATAACTTTAAAAAACTATTCAAATTACAAAATTTAACAAAAAGATAAAATATATTATAAAATTTGAGATTATCTTTAAATAGCTAAAAAAATACTATTAAAATATAAATTTAAAACAAAATCTAGGAAAATATTTTAAACCCAAAACTATTTTAAATATAAAAAAATATTATTTAAAAATAAATCAAAAAAATCTGCATAAATATATTATAAAATTTGAAATTATTTGAAGTATGTGAAACAGTCGGTACTAAATGTGAAAAAATATTTATTAAGAATATAGTTTTTTTAATATGTAAATTATTATATTAAAATACATAATTAAAAAAACCTAGAAAATATTTTAATTATAAAAGATATTGATTCGCATATGAAAGAGAATATTTTAAGATAAATTTAGAAAATTATTTTATAATACCTAAAATTATTATAAATATTAAAAAATATTATAAAATATAAAAATAATTTCAGATTTTTTATAGGTAATTTTTCATCTTTTGTTTTGATTTTATAAATATTTAAGAATTTTTTTTTCAAGTTTGTTTTAATTTATAATATAATAATACTTTTTTTGGCATATTTAAAAAGTCTTAGATTTTATAATATATTTTCCATATTTTGTATATATTATATTTTAATAATATTAGATTCTTAAAATAAATTTCTAATTTTAAATATTTTTTTTTAATTATTTTTTTGTGCCACATCAGCATTGAATTTGTCAAAATTGGTCAAAGTCAACATTTATCGCTGGAAATTGAAAGAATCCGGCGAGTTTTCTTTTTTCCGGCGAAATTGGGTTAAATTGCTAGTTATTGGATAAATTTGCCACAAAGTATATTTAGTGGTATGAAATTACCACCACCCCTAAGTTACTGGGGCTATTTTACAGTTTTGCCTAAATATAATTCCAACATTCATACCATCTTTCTTTCTCCTTGCGGCCATAAAATGTTCCTTGGAAAAGATTACATGCTGAAAAATGTAGAAACTTAAAATGGCATTACGATACTCTCTTTGATTACAGTAATCACCGTAAAAACATCTTATGCTCTACCTATATACAACCTGAAGCTAAGCCTATGACTGAAGAAATAAATAATAAAGAAATATCAGCCTCTGTTGTGGTGCAGACAGAATTGATGCCGCTCACTATGTCAACAAAACCTCTGTTGAATAGACAATGAAGCAGACAGAAATTCTTCAGAACCATTTCACTTGAAGAGTTTTTCAGACAAACTGACCAAATGTGACTTTCCAGCATCCCCGCAGCAGTTTTACTGATGCAGAAGTTGAGGAACATCAACTAGACGCTCCATCATTTGAAGCTGATCGTATGGAGCAATCTGCATGCATAAGAAAGGATAATCAAATATTGAATTTGAAGTGTTTGACATGAAGATGAATATAACATTAGACAACGCTAAGGATAGTGCCCGTAAAGCAAGTGTAAATTGTTTTGATTATTAATACAAATTTATTTTCGAGCATTTGTTCCCGTGAAGCAATTGTAAAAACCATACTTTTTCAAAACAATGTAAACAGCTATTTTGAAAAGTATCAATTTTCACCTTAAAATATAACCTTTTCCTTGAAAAGTGTGACCGTTGTACGTGAGAAGATATAAATATTACACAGACCATAATGACTGCTGTACGAGAGAAGATATAACTATTACACAGACCATCCTCCTCCCCACTCACCCTCTCTCTCCCTCTGTGGTGCGCTTTTCTTCTTGTGTTGGTGGTTAAGATTTTAGTCAAATCCAAAAATCCTCCCAACTCAGCTCAATCTTATGATATCAGGTGCTGAGTACATCAGAGGAGGAATATATAGTTAGGACCTTAGAATTTTGTTTGGGTGTCCACACATTGTCGTTAATTAGGATGAACGACTTGAAAGATCTAGTTTATGCGAGCTTAACAAATTTGAGGACTCAACAGAACAAGAATCAATGATAAACAAACGGAGAAAATAAATCGTCAAAAGAGGTACATTTCTTTCCGTTCCTTTAGTTCGAATAAGTTTATTTGTATGATTTGTGTTCTTATATCTAAAACTCAATTATGAATCCTTCGCTTCCGCTTCCATTCAATTTGAATGAAAAGTGGATCTTATTTGCCCGAATTTAATCTGGAACCTGATTCCAACAGATAATTTTGATGCAAATATGCTATAAACGGGACATTTTGTTGTGTACTTGTTCCAAGACGTTTACATAGTTTCCCCATAGTTCAGGTAATATGCACCTCAATTTTTTTCATAAATCAATTTTTAAGTCCCCGAAGTTATGCAATGTCAGTAGCTGATCAGGATTTTGCAACCCTGCTGACTGCTAACATGTATTACAATCACTTGCATGTGATATCAATGAGTCATTTGAAGCAATGCTGAGATTTTGAACAATCTATTGTATTAATAAGGTATATTGCTAATTCTGACAGTTTTATGGTCACCGGATAGTAATTATAGCTAATAAAAAAGTCCATAATGCCCACACGCATAGCTTCTTGAGAAGTCAAAAACAGAATTTTTAAGAGAGCTAGAATATCTCGTTTTACACGAGTTCCTTAAAACAAGTCATTTTTCAAACATCGACAGCTGACCAGTAGAACAATGTCGGATAAAATACCTGGTTAAATCCACCAGGCCATGCTATGGATACAGCATAATTCCCCATAGGACGAATTTCTTCAGGTTCAATGTCCTCTGGGATGTCTGTGTATTGCAGTTTCTGCTCACCAGTCCATTCATCCTGTTGGGGCCAGCAGACAAAATAGTGAAAGTAAGGACAGATAGCTCTAATAATAAGAAGAAGCCAATACAACAAATTAAAGTTAACACGAGATATATATATTTTTTAAGAAGAAGAAGAAGTCTGTAACCACTAGAACCGCATACTATAAAGTGGAATACCAGAACCTTTTTTTGTTATATCCGAAAATTTTTCTTCAATGATTATTCTTTTTCAGTAATTAAACATTTGTTTTCTTTTTCTCAATAATCTAAAAAAATCTCACAGAAGTCAATCATTGATAAAGACCTATAATTTCTTTTCATCTTTACAACCTCAGATTTTTGGGTGTACTAACACCTATGTTCATGACATAAATTTGATCCAAGAGCATCGAACTGTGTGTTTCTAGGATATTCACCACAAAAACAAGGAAAAGGGGTGTAAGTTTTTAATCTTCACTCACCGAAATACATATTATTTTTAGATAAGTTCGTTGTTAAGAATGAGTCTTTCACCTACCAGCCTACCCTTCAAGGGAGAGTGAAGAGCATGCTGGTAGCTGGTTATCTGAGGATTCGGCTTGCTTGAAAAGATGATATTAACACTCTACCTACCACAATGGGTAACGATGAAACGAGGAATTAGCGAGTCTATATTCAGGGGAGAATACTCTCGACTAAGAGGAATTTTATTGGTCAGGAGAATAATTTGCACGAGCACAGATTCTAGTTGTCAGGAGAATAGTTGAGAAGCATAGGGGCCCCCGAAGAGAATTTGAATTATAATCCAGGCAACAAAAAAAAAACTATCTATACCTCCAGAGTTAAACCAGTATTTTGAAACCAGAAGAAATGATTCTAGATAACATTAAAAAGTTCTTTTTGGACGTAGTAGGAAATCAAGCTAGGCAAATTAGGAGATTCTTCATAACAGATCTTTATAGATATATTATTGTATAGCAGATTTTCTAAATCACAAATTATTAGGATCGCAGATTTCTAGGAATAGTTGTAAAGATTTGTAGGTTTATTTCCTGATTTTTAGGGTGTAGATCTGATTCCCTTGTGTGTATATATGTATCCTTTATGAAGTTAATGAGATCATCAAAAACTTCTCTAAAAACAGCATGGTATCAGAGAGCCAGGTTAAGCTCTAGCCTCCAAATTGTCCTAATTTTTTTTCATCATCCAGCCTTCTACTCTACCCTGCTTGTTGATTATCACAAAACTCAAATGAAACTCATTGCACATGGATAAAGAAAAATCGTTTCAACATCAAAAACAACAAAAATGGACAGAATCCTCTTGAGTCAGTGGAAATTCATCCACGCCACAAATCAAAATTGTGGAAAGTCAAACTAGACGATTATACGATATCTCAAAAAATATTCTTTGTAATCTTTTGTATTTAGTTTAGGATATTTATGATTCTGTAAAATTAATAATTTGGTTAAGTAGCTAGACATTTACCAGTATAAATATTTCTCTTTTTGATGAATAAAATGAGAGATTAATCTCCCAGAAACTACATGGTATCATAGAGGGAAAAACCCTAACCACCATAGCTTCCGTATCTTTCCGACGCTGCTCCTCTCTCACGATCTCTCCTCATAGTTCTCACCATTCTATATCTTTCAAAAGGAACAAATGGCAACCTTTCAACAAATGTTCATGAATTCACAAGAAACAGCCAACTTTGCTGTACCAACTCGGTCTTCCCAAGGAGTGGAATACTTTGCACCGCTAGTAGATCTCAATTATCATCTTCGTCATGGATAGTTGACTCTGGCGCTTCTGATCGCATGGCAGGTATCATTGTTTATAACATATGCCTCATTCCATGATTCACAAATCATTCTTCTCGAATCGATACAAAATCTTGTTCGAATTCTTGGAACGGAACAAAATAAAGTTGCGCTTGTCGGATAGGGCATCCAGGCCCTTCCGGAAGCCCAAACTAAAATAATGATGGCCTTTTTGATCTCATTTGTATTCTGATCGAGTGCGCAACGGCGCACAGTCCCAAGTAATATGAAAAGGGACAATACAGCTCACACCCACTACCTTTCTAAAATCTGTATTATTTTGTTCCAGATTTACGTTGTAACCTCCTCTCGGTGAGCAAACTCAATTCCGATCTTAATTGTTCGACTGATTTCTTGCTAAATCTTGTGTTTTCAAGTATTGGGTTCGGGAGAGATCATTTGCAGTGCTGACCTCTGCTTCGGGCTATATCTCCTGAAACCTGTTCCCCCCTATAGGTTCCCAATGTTAGTCTGTTCAGCCTTGAGTCCATTAGTCAATAGTGAAATCATGTAATGGCACTATCGATTAGGTCATTCTAATTTTCCCTGCTTAAAGCATTTATTCCCATCTTTATTCATTAACAAAAATCCAGATGTTATGCGTCGACACAAACGCTTTAATCTAGGGCAGACACAAATGCCCTGAATTGGATGTAATGGCATACGCATGATGCTTTATTCCGGATTTTGTTCAGGGCATTTGTGTCTGACTTACACAAGATTCAAATTCCCAAAAATGTTTATGAAGCTCTAAGAACTCCTGCATGGCGTACTGCTGTAGTTGAAGAATATCGAACTCTTAAGAAAATGAAACGTGGACTCTGGCGCCACTTCCACCTGAAAAGAAAGTTGTTGGATGTAAATGGATTTTCTCTATAAAACAGGATGCTGATGGGAGTGTTGACCGATTCAAGGCACGTTTAGTAGCAAAGGAATTCACACTGTCATATGGGATCGATTATCAGCAAACCTTCGCTCAAGTGGCCAAATCAATACAGTACGCATTCTTTTATCAAATGCCGGGAATCAAGATTGGCTATTCCAGCTAGATTTGAAAATTGTATTTTCCCACTAGGTTTGATAGTGATCAAACAAAAGGTAAAGTGTGTAAACTAAAGAAGTCCTTGTACGGGCTCAAATAGTCACTACGAGCATAGTTCGTATGATTCTCTAAGGTTTTGAAGCTAAGTGGCTATTATCAGTCATAAGCTGACTGTTCGCTAAGCATGCGCCTAATGGGAACATAGCTATCCTTATTGTAGGAAATCAAGCTAGGCAAATTAGGAGATTCTTAATAGCAAATCTTTAGGGATATATTATTGTATAGCAGATTTTCTTGATCACAGACTTTTAGGATCACAGATTTTTAGAAATATTTGTTGCAAAGATTTGTAGATTTATTTCCTGATTATTTGGGATCACATCCGATTCCTTGAAGTGTATATATGTATCCCTGATGAGGTTAATAAGATCATCAAAAAACTTCTCCAAAATCTACATGGTATCAGATCGTGGTTAGCCTCCAAGTTGTCCAAAAAAAATTTTAATCAACAAGCCTTATATATGTATCCCTGATGAGGTTAATAAGATCATCAAAAAACTTCTCCAAAATCTACATGGTATCAGATCGTGGTTAGCCTCCAAGTTGTCCAAAAAAAATTTTAATCAACAAGCCTTCTACTCTGCTTGTTGATTATCACATAATCTCAAAATTTCTGTTTCTCGAAACATTTTACTATCCTCATGGTAGAATCTTCTTTAGTTAGTGAAAATTCATCCACACCTCAAATCCAAAATATTCATGGTCCCATGGACAACAACTCCATTCCCATGACCAATCACAAATTATCTGGTCATAACTATCTCTAATGGTCTCAATCAATGATGATATCCATATGTGGACGTGAAAGTGAAGATTATCTCACTGGAGGTATTTCTCAGCCTAGCTCCAGCGATCCTTAATTCAAAAAATGGAGAGTCAAAAACAATTTGGTCATGTCTTGGCTGATCAACTCCATGGCGCCAGAAATTGGGGAGAACTTTCTGTTGTATTCAACCGCGAAGGAAATATGGGACGCAACACGCTACACGTTTTTCAGTACCGACAATGTGGCGGAACTCTTTCAGATTGAGAACATTTTACATGATCTCAGACAGGTCGAGTCTTCAGTCACAATGTATTTCACCACACTCACTCGATATTGGCAAACATGTTTGAGTTGTATGAATGGAAGTGACTAGATGATGGCCTTCGCTTCAGGAAGATTGTGGAGACTAAACGAATCTTTAAATTCCTCATGGGCCTCCATAAGTCGTTTGATGAGGTTCGTGGCAGAATACTCGGCACCAAACCCATGCCAAATCTATGAGAAGTTTTTTCAGAAGTACAGAGAGAAGAAAGTCGTAGACGAGTTATGATAGAATCGTCTGATGTACTTCCTTTTCCGGAGGGATCTGCACTTGCAACTCTCAAGGAAAACACGCCATATCCCACGGCTCTAGCTGCTTGTGGATCACAACAAAATTATGGGAGGGCAAACCACATAAAGGTAAGCTTTGGTGTGATCATTGCCGCGAGACTAACCATACGAGAGAAACTTGATGGAAGTTACATGGTAAACCTTTTGATTGAAAACCTAACAGAAGTGAAATACGCGGGTATATTGCCACAATTGAAGGAGGACAATTTACCAAGGATCAACTAGACATACTTCATAAATTATATAAATTATTCAGCCAATCAAATCAGTCATCACCGCCTATCACTATTGACACCGGAGGAGTTGCACAGCAAGTTAACAATCCACACGTTTTTCATGTCACTCGAGCCTCCTCAACCCCATGGATTGTGGGTTCTGGTGCTTCTGATCACATGATAGGTGATAGATCACTGTTCTCCTCCTTTAGCAAATGCTCTAATAATATTATTGTCCGAGTTGCTGATGGCTCGTGTTCTAAAGTGGCTGGAATTGGGACCATTACTCTTTCACCGACCATTGTTCTAAATTTTGTCCTCTTTGTACCCAATCTTAATTGCAATTTAATCTCAGTGAGCAATTTGAATAGTTGTTAAATTTTTTTGTTTTTCAGGATTTGGAATCGGGGAAGATGATTGGCAATGATGAGTTCAGTAGGGCCCTGTATGTGCTCAATGTCAAATTTCCTGGGATAAATTGTGGAGCTCTTAGTACTTCTTTTCAAAGTCAATCTTTTACATCTACAAGTCATTTAAATAAAAATAGCATAATTATGTTATGGCATTATCGTCTAGGTCATCCGAATTTCTTGTATCTCAAACGACTATTCCCGTCATTATTTAAAGAAAATAACCAGCTTTTCCAGTGTGATGTTTGCCAATTATCTAAACATTCTCGTCACTTTTATGGACCAAGACCTCATAAACCCTCTAAACCATTTTCTCTTATTCGCAGAGATATCTGGGACCATCAAAGATACAAAATATCACTGGGGCAACGTAACGTTGGTTCTTGTTATTAATTGATGATCATACCCGAGTAAGTTGGACCTTCCTCATGAAAGAAAGATCTGAAACCAGCCAGATCTTCCAAACTTTCCACAAAATGACTCAAAATCAGTTCCAAACCAACATCTAAGTCCTCAAAACTGACAATGCCCGTGATTTCTTCAATTCCGTCCTCGGAGCATTCCTTCAGTCTAATGGAATTATCGAACAGAGTTCATGCGTCGACACACCACAACAAAACGGTGTGGCAGAACGAAAAAACCGCCATTTACTTGAGGTAGCACGGTCTTTGCTCTTCACATCTCATGTCCCAAATAGATTATGGGGAGAAGCAGTTCTCACAGCCACGTACCTAATTAATAGAATGCCCTCACGAGTTCTAAATTTCAAAACACCAGTGTAAAGCCTCCTAAAAACTTATCCTCACTCACACATTATGTTTGAAAGTCCTCTCCGCATCTTCGGCTGCATTGCATTCGTTCATGTTCATTCATCAAATCGTAACAAACTTGATGCTCGAGCCACAAAATGCATTCTTCTTGGCTATTCACCAAATAAGAAAGATTATAAGTGTTACTGCCCTATCACTAAGAAAATTTTCCACTCCTTGGACGTAACCTTTTCTAAATAACGACCTTATTATCCCAATTCTGCAATTCAGGGGGAGAACCGTGATCATGAATCACAAAATTGGGACTTGATGTACCTGACTGAATTTGCGTCTCCAACTAATCCTCTTACCGTGCTTCTTTTACTCCTACTCTCAATTTCTCACCTCCTAACACCTCACCAAACACTTCAAATCATTCCGCTGAACCTTTAGAGCCCACAAATCTTATACCAAGCCCATCAAATCCTTTTCATGTACCTAGTAAGGAGTTTCAAGTTTACTCGAGGAAGAATAAGCAACCAAAGAGCACCCAATAAGTTCCGATACAAACTCAGCAAACTCAAGAGTTTGATCCGAATCCAATCATCTTTGAACAAGCACGGGAAGAGGATGAACCACTCATTGTTGACAACGTGACTGGTTTAAGTGATGACCTAAACATGCATATTGCGACAGAAAAGGGGTCCGCTCATGCACCCAACACCCCATTCGCGACTACTTGACATACTCAAGCTTGTCCCCCACCTATAGGGCGTTTGATGCTTCTTTAGACCAAATTCAGATTTCCAACTCGGTTCAAGAAGCTCTACAAGTCCCAGAATGAAAAGCTGATACATTAGAAGAGTTGCGAGCGCTTGAAAAGAATGGTAATTGGACTCTGACTAGTCTCCCTCCCGAGAAACACACAGTCGTGTGTAAATGGATCTTCTCGATCAAACCGATGGAAGTATTGAAAGATTTAAAGCATGTCTTGTGGCCAAAGGATTCACTCAATCCTATGGTATTGATTATCAAGAAACATTCGCTCATGTTACTAAGCTACATACAATTCGGGTTCTCTAGTCTATTGCTGTCAATGAAGAAAGGCTTTTATTTCAGCTTGATGTGAAGAACGCGTTCCTAAACGGGGACTTAGTCGAAGAAGTATATATGGACATACCTCCAGAATTTGAAGATAGATATACAAAAGGTAAAAGTGTGTAAACTAAGAAAATCTTACCATGGTCTCAAGCAATCCCCTCGAGCTTGGTTCGACAGATTTACAAAAGTCTCAAGGAAGAAGGCTATGCTCAGTGCAGTGCTAATCTGACCATACTCCATTTGTGAAGCACTCGGCCAACGGAAGAATTACACTATTAATAGTGTATGTTGATATATCGTACTCACGGGAAATTGCAAGGACGAAATGGCTCATCTCAGGCAACTTCTCTCTAGTGAGTTTGAAATTAAAGACCTTGGACAATTGAGGTATTTTCTAGGTATAGAAGTAGCTAGATCCAACCAAGGCATCTCTGTCACACAGAAAATATGTCCTAGACAGAGAAACGGGAATGATCGGTTGTAAGCTTATTGAAACACCAATGAACCCTAATACTAAACTTATAATTCAATCAGAAGGAACAACCGTTGATCAAGGAAGATACCAGCGCCTTGTGGGTAAACTGATCTCCTTAACTCACACTCGGCCTGACATAAGTTTTGTCGTGAGTATAGTTAGCCAATTTCTCAACAATGCTTCGGAAGAGCACGTAAATGTCGTATACAAAATCCTTAGATATCTCAAGGGAAATCCAGGGAAAGGATTAATGTTTAGAAAAACTTTTGACAGAAATCTCGTTATTTATACGGATGTCGACTGGGTTGGTTCTCCCATTGACCGAAATCTACTTCCAGGTACTGCTCATACATATGGAGGAATCTAGTATCATGGCGCAGCAAGAAACAACACGTGGTAGCTCGTAGCAGTGCTGAAGCTGAATTTCGTGCCTTAGCACACGGAATTTGTGAAGGAATGTGGTTAAAACGCTTATTTATTGAACTCAGGATTATGACAAATGATCCTATAGAGGTTCTATGCGACAACCAGTCGGCAACAGCTATCGCAAAGAACCCAGTCCATCATGATAGAACCAAACATGTCGTGATTGATCGACATTTTATCAGTGAAATATCAAAAGTAAAGTCATCAACTTGAAGCACGTTCCATCAAAGCAGCACGCAGCTAATATCTTAACCAAAGCACTTCATTGACATAGTTTTTGCGAACTCAGTTCTAAGCTTGGAATGTTTACTATATATCGCCCAGATTGAGGGGAGTGTAAGATATCAAGCTAGGCAAAAGGAGATTCTTAATAGCAGATCTTTAGGGATATAATATTGTATACCAGATTTTCTTGATCATAGACTTTTAGGATCACAGATTTTTAGGAATATTTGTTGCAAAGATTTGTAGATTTATTTCCTGATTTTTAGGGATCAAATCTGATTCCTTGAAGTGTATATATGTATCCTTTCAAAGGTTAATAAGATCATCAAAAACTTCTCCAAAATCTACACTTATTGTCTATGTTGATGATATAGTAGTCGCACAAAATCACGATGAAGAAATACGAAGACTTAAAGAGATTCTATCAAAGGAATTTGAGATAAAGGATATAGGACTCCTAAGATAATTCCTTGTCATGGAAGTTGCCAGATCAAGTCAAGGGATTTTAATCTTTCAGCGCAAGAATGTTGCATCTGCTTCAAGAAACTGGCATGAGCGGCTGCCGTCCATTGGAGACCCCATGGATCCCAATGTGAAACTAAAGCCAAGAACTGGGAATGAGGATAAGGTCGTAGATAGAATGCAATATCAACGGCTAGTAGACAAACTGATCTACCTCACTCATACTCAACACTACATCATTATGCTGTTAGTTGTGTCAGTCAATCCTAACTAACCCATCAGCGCATCAAATGAACACAGTGCACTGCATCCTTAAGTACAAAAAGGGTGATCCAAGAAAATGATTGACATTAAAAAAAAAACAATCAACCGATCATTGGAAGTCTACAGACGCAGACTGGGCATGTTCCCAAATTGATCGAAAATCCACATCAGGTCACTGCTCTTTTGTGTGGGGAAACCTTGTCACATGAAGTAAGAAACAATCGACAGTCATGCGAAGCAGTGCTGAGACAGAAATTTGAGCCTTAGTCAAAGGTCTTTGCAATGGGATTTGGTTAAAATGCCTTCTATATGAACTAAGAATCCACTGTAATGGACCTACAAAAATGATGTGTGATAATCAGTCAACTATGGCAATGGCAAAAAATCCTGTTTATCATGACCGAGCAAAGCATATTGAAATTGATTGGTATTTCCTCCATGAAAGAATCGACCCGTCGACAAATCACTGATATTCTCACAAAAGCTTTATTCAGACCGAACTTCATTAAACTCAATTCGAGTCTTGGTTTAATGAATATCTATCATCTAGTTTGAGGAGGATTGTAGAAAATTAACATAGCAGGTTATGCCATATCTCAGGTTTTTTCTTCGTAATCTTTTGTATTTAATTTAGGGATATTCATGATTTTGTAGAATTAATAATTTAGGTAAGTAGTTTACCTGTATAAATAATTCTCTTTTTGATCAATAAAATAAAATATTTTTCCCCCAAAAACTACACAAAACATTCATGGTCCAGTCGACAACAGCTTCATTCCCATGACCAGTCACAATGGTTATAACTATCTCCAATGGTCTCAATTAACGATGATGTCCATATGCGTACGTGGACATAAAGATTATCTTTAGAGGTGTAATTCCGGTTAAAACCGACTGATTTTTTAACCAGAACCGGTATTAACACCTCTAATTATCGTACTTGAGTTATTTCTCACTTGGCTCCAGTGATCCTCAATTCAAAAAATGGAGAGCCGAAAATAATTTGGTCACGTCCTGACTTATCAACTCCATGGCACTAGAAATTGGGTAGAACTATCTGTTGTATTCAATAGTAAGGAAATATGGGACGCAGCACGCAAGACTTTTACCAACACGGACAATGTGCGGAACTCTTTCAGATCGAGAACATTTTACATGATCTCAAGTACGGCGAGTATTCAGTCATAACGTATTTCACCACTCACTCGACATTGGTAGCAACTAAACATGTTCGAGTCTTATGAATGCAAGTGCCCAAATGATGGTCTTCGTTCAGAAAGATTATGGAGACTAAACGAATCTTTAAATTCCTCATGGGCCTCAATAAGTGGCTTGACAAGGTTCGTGGAAGGTTACTTGCACCAAACACATGCCAAATCTCCGATAAGTGTTTTCAGAAGTACGAAGAGAAGAAAGTCGTAGATGAGTTACAATGGGATTGTCTGATGTGCTTCCTATTCCAGAGGGGTCTACACTTGCGACTCTAAAGGAGAACATACCATATCCCACAACCTTAGCTGCTCATAGATTACAACAGAAAAATGGAGAGGGCAAACCACGTAAAGGTAAACTTTGGTGTGATCATTGTCGCAAGACTAATCATGAGTGGGAAACTTGCTGATTGGAAACACAACAGAAGTGAAGGTCGCAAATATGTTTCAAATACTAAGCAGGACCTTACAAATAATCAACTAGACATACTTCATAAATTATTCAACCACTCAAATCAGTTCTCATCGCCTATCACTATTTGCACTAGTGGAGTTGCCCAGTAAGGTAACAATCCACACGCTCCATGGATAGTGGATTCTGGTCTTGTCAGATCACATGACAGGTGGTAGATCATTTTTCTCCTTTAGCAAATGCACTAATAATATTATTGCTCGTGTCGCTAATGGCTGGAATTGGGACCATTACTCTTACACCCTCCCTTGTTCTAATTATGTCTTCTTTGTACCCAATCTTGATTGCAATTTAATATCAGTGAGCAAATTGAATAGAGATCTAAATTGTGGAGCTAAGTTTGTTGCTAATTCTTGTGTTTTTCGAGATTTGGAAGCAAGGAAGATGATTGGCAATACTGAGTTCAGTAGGGGCTATATGTGCTCAATGTCAAATCTCCTGTTATACATTGTGAAACTCAGTAATACTTTTTTTCAATGTCAATCTTTTACATCAACTAGTCATTTAAATAAAAATAGTACAATTATGTTATGCCACTATCGTCTAGGTCATCCAAATTTCTTATATCTCAAACGATTGTTTCCAATCATTATTTATTAATGAAAATAACCATCTTTTCTTGTGTGATGTTTTATCTAAACACTCTCGTCACTTCTATGCACCAAGACCTCATAAACCCTCTAAACCATTTTCTCTTATTCACGGGGACATTTAGGGACCATCAAAGATCCTAAATATCATTGGGCATGTTGGTTCTTGTTATTAATTGATGATCATACCCGAGTAAGTTGGATCTTCCTCATGAAAGAAAAATCCAAAACCAGCCAGATCTTCCAAGCTTTTCATAAATTGATCCAAAATCATTCAAAACCAACATCCAAGTCATCAAAACTAACAATGTCCGTGATTTCTTCAATTCTGTCTTAGAGCATTCCTTCAGTCGAATGGAATTGTCCATTAGAGTTCATGCATCAACACACCACAACAAAATGGTGTGGCTGAGCATAAAAAGCGCAATTTACTTGAGGTAGCATGATCATTTCTCTTCATATCCCTAAAAAGTTCTAAGAAAAAGCAGTACTCACAGCCACGAACCTGATAAATAAAATGCTCTCACGAGTTTTAAATTTCAAACACAAATGCAAAGCCTCGTGAAAACTTATCCTCATCACACATTGTGTCTCAAGTTCCTCTCCGCATCTTCGATTGCACTACATTCATTCATGTTCATTCATTGAACCGTAGCAAACTTGATGCTTGAGCCACAAAATGCGTTTTTCTTAGTTATTCACCAAATAAGAAGGGTTATAAGTATTACTGTCATATCACTAAGAAAATACTCCACTCCATGGACGTAACCTTATTTGAAGAACGACCTTATTATCCCAACTCTGCAATTCAGAGGGTCAAACATGATCATTAAATCACAAAATTAGGACTTAATGTCACTGATTGAACCCCTGTCTCCAACTAATCCTCTTATTGATGCCTCTTTAACTCCTACTCTCAATTTCTCACCTCCTGACACCTCACCAAACAATTCAAATCATCCCGCAATCCACCATTCACCAGAGCCCATGAATCATATACCAAACCCATCAAGTCATGTCCATGTACCTAATAAGGAGTTCCAAGTTTACTTAAAAAATAAGCAACCAGAGAGCACTCAATGAGTTCTAATACAAAATAAGTGAAGGGTCTTATCCGAATTTAATCATCCTTCAACAAGCACAAGAAGAGGCTGGACCATTCATAGTTGACAACGTGACTCATTTACGTAATAACTTAAACATGCATATTGCACATAGAAAAGGGGTCCTCTCATGCACTCAACATCCCATTCGCGACTACTTGGCATACTAAAGCTTGTCCTCCACCTATAGGGCTTTTGTTGCTTCTTTGGACCAAACTTAGATTCCTAATTTGGTCAAGAAGCTCTGCAAGTCCCAAAATGTAAGGATGCCATATAGAAGAGTTGCTGCCACTTGAAAAGAATGGTACTTGGACTCCGAGTTCTCCCTCCCGAGAAACACACAATAGGGTGTAAATGGATCTTCTCGATTAAACACAATGTTGATGGAATTATTGAAAGATTTAAGGCACGACTTGTGGCTAAAGGATTCACTCAATCCTATGGTACTGATTATCAAGAAACATTCGCTCCTGTTGCAACACTTATGGCTAAAGGATTCACTCAATCCTTTGGTATTAATTATGGAAACATTCGATCATGTTGCTAAACTAAAAACAATTTCTCTTGTCTCCTATGAATGAAGAGTGGCCTTTATTTAAACTTGATGTGTCAAAGGCGTTCCTAAATGAGGACTTAGTCAAAGAAATATATATGGACATACCTCCAGGATTTGAAAATAGATATACAAAAGGCAAAGTGTGCAAACTAAAAAAAATCTCTTTATGGTCACAAGCAATCCCCTCGAGCTTGGTTTGAAAGATTTACATAAATCTTGAGGGGAGATGGACGCTCAGTGCCATTCTTTTTGTGAAGCACTCGGCCGATGGAAGAATTATACTATTAAAAGTGTATGTCGATGATATTCTGCTCATAGGAAATTACGAGGATGATGGCTCATCTCAGGCAAATTCTCTCTAATAAGTTTAAATCTAAGAGTCTTGAACAATTGAGGTATTTTCTAAGTATATGGGAAGTAGCTAGATCCAGCTAAGGCATCTCCATCACACAACGAAAAAACGTCCTGGACCTCCTACGAGAAACAAGAATGATCGTTGTAAGTTTATTAAAACTCAGGCCAGGTATAATCGTATAATCTTTATCGTGAGTACAGTAAGCCAATTTCTCAACAATCCTTCGGAAGAGCACATGAATGTCATACATAGAATCCTTAGATATCTCAAGGGAAATCTAGGGAAACGATTAATGTTCATAAAACTTCTTGACAGAAATCTCGTGATTTATATGGATGCCAACTGGACTTGTTCTCTCATTGACCGAAAATCTACTTTTGGGTAACGCTCATACGTATGGGGAATCTAGTATTATCGCGCAACAAGAAACAACACATGGTAGCTTGTAGTAGTGTTGAAACTGAATGTCGCGCCTCAGCACACGGGATTTGTGAAAGAATGTGGTTAAAACACCTATTTGCTGAACACATAATTGTGACAGAAGGTCCTGTAGAGGTTTTACACGACAACCAATCAAGAATAGCTATTGCAAAGAAAGAGGTTCTATGCGACAACCAATCAACAATAGCTATCGCAAAGAACTCGTCAATCATGATAGGACGAAACATATTGAGATTGATCTACATTTTATCACAGAGAAAATCAAAAGTAAAACCATCAACTTGAAGCACGTTCCATTAAAGCAGCAGGCAACTAATATCTTAACCAAAGCACTTCATCGACCTAGCTTTTGTGAACTCAATTCAAGTTCCAAGTTATGAATGTTTAGTATATATCCCCTAACTTGAGGGGGAGTGTAGGAAATCAAGCTATGCAAATTAGGAAATTATTCATAGCATATCTTTAGGAATATGTTATTATATCATATTTTCTTGATCATAGATTATATAGGAATATTTGTTGTAAAGGTTTGTAGATTTATTTCCTGAATTTTAGGGATCAGATCCGATTCCCTTAAGTGTGAGTGTGTGTGTGTGTGAGAGAGAGAGAGAATATATATCATTTCTGAGGTTAATGAGATCATCAGAACTTCTCTAAAAACTACACCATTGTTCCTAGAATAAGTGTTAGATCATGTACTCAACATCCTTTCTCTATTTTGTTTCATACAAGAAACTGGATTCTAAGTATAAATAAAGACTTTTCCATTAATGTACATTTAAGACACGAGAGACCAAAAGTGCAATGTTGATGTTTTAGAAGAAATAAAAACACTAAGAAAGAAATAAAGAATAACAAAAGTGGAGTTGGTTGATTTTCTTGTTAGAAAGACAATAAACGATACAAGAGGGGGGTTGGCCATTAAATATTTGTTCAAGCAGATAAGACTGCTGATAGGTAACGCACAGTTGTTACCTACAAGCTAACTCCCAGTGGAATAGACTACTATGAGACCTGTGCCCCTATTTCAACGATGAGTATTGTTATGGTGTTCATTGCCTTTGCAGCTCACAAGGACTAGTTCACTAAGTCGATGTAAGATAAAAAGTTTGTATTGATGGATGTGCACTCGGATTTGAAGGAACTAAGATAGGCCTCTATCATAATATTGGTATCTTAAAGCATCGTGAAACTGGAAATCAGAGTGAAACCTGATTTTGAGTAAAAAGAGAACAAAAGAAAAATCAACGGAATATTTAAGATAAGAAAATGGTGTGAAAGAACCCTCAGGGAGTCTGTTAGGTGAAAAACTGACATAGAGCACACTCTTGTGGCTTCAATGAACACAAAATATACTTGATGTGTCTGTAACGTTTCCAAAGTTTCACCGGATAAGCTGTTGTGTGTTCAAAATTTTGAGAGCTTAACTTTGAAAAGAAATATTAGAAGATAAAACATCTATTGGCTTTCCGAATTCTTGACTGGAAATGAGTGACCATCAATAGGTTATGAAGGCATAGTTCATAAATGTAAGTGTTGATAACTACTGTGTGCACAAAGAACCTTCCAGATATATGTTCAAAACCATCTGTATTTATAATAGCTAAATTTACTGCATACAATGATAAAACTAGCTTTTTTCTTATCATTCAAAAGATCCACAAAGTGAATATTGTATTGCATACCACGCTTTCTGCAGATCGATCATTTCGCCTCACAGTTGCTGGGTGCAGAAAAAATTCTTCATCTGATTCAGGTATTTTGACTCTAATTGCCTTCATAAATTTATCATAAGTGACTGCTGTTGACACTGTATAACAAGCATATCGAGTGCCTTGGATAAGCAGCCATCTGACTCATGACCCTAAGGGTATTCAACCACTGAATACGAATTAATCTGCCTTTGGATCATTAAAGAAAAATATTAACATACCTTGCTGGCGGATTTTGGCACACTGTTGAACCACACAGATGCCTAAATCCTGAAATGCTTTCGCAACTTCACCTTGGGGATCAGCTACAACTTCAGGTACTCCACTATCTCCAGAAGCTGATAGCTGTCATATAATCACCTTGTGTCATAACTCACATTTTTTTTCAGCTTTTAATTTACAAATGCTTATTATGTACACAGTAGAAAAAAGAGTCCCACTCTTAATGTTGCAAAATCATTACATTAGAGTGATTTCTGCGATTGGTTGAAATTTAACCTAAAAGAGCAATGTTACATTAACAAGGTGATCTCTTTTTGAAGTCAAATGTGGTCTAGTCCCACAAAGTTCTCATTACTAATAAGAAGTACCCATCCCTGCAAATGCAGAATTGATTGATTGAATTCGTCTCCAAATGATTGAAGTTTGTAATGTCAACAACCTTTTTGTTATAAATCACTTTATTTGACACCATTTTGATGTTCTGAGTTTTAAAATTCTGTGAAATTTACACACCCTAGCACACAAAACATCCAATGTGATTTTCGTTCAAAGTGAAGTATCTTCATATAAAACAGGTACAGTTGAAGCAAAAAAAAAAAAGGAAAGTAAAAAGAAGTGTGGGATCCATGAGAACCATCCAAATTATAGAATTATTTTCGCTCCATGTTTAAGAGACGGAACAGGAACTTTTGCATATAAATATAGTTACATCCATCCTTTTCTAGAACATCTGCATTTAGATTATATAGCTGAAACTTTGAGATAATATAGAAAAATTTAAGACAAAATTTTATTTGAAACCAATTCACCCATTTACATTTTTTAGCTTTGGCAGAGAGTAAAATATATCGATCAGAGAATTCAGCTGTAAGTTTATACGCTTACCTTACAAGATAGAGTACTACAAAGTTTTCATCAAACTTATGCAGAAAATCTATTTGAAACCTTTATTCTCATAATAGTTGTACTCCACGAAATATGAATTCGAAAGAAAATGGAAAAAAGTCACGTGGAAACTTTCTTTACAGCATCACATATTGAATCAAATGAAAGGAGAAAGGTGCGAGAAAATTCGCAGTTCTAAAACTCATCCATTACGTGTTGTCTTCATGATTAGAACAATCAAAGGGTTTTCTCGTGTTATTTTGATCATATAATGTGAAGAAAAGCAAATGCATTGACACAATCTCCAAGACAACTGAGGGCAAATCATTAGAGAAATGCAAGACCAAATATGAAATTGTAGCACATGTTGGGAAATGTTATTAGGGCAAAATACATAAAATATAATCAAACAGTTGAAATTGTGGTCATATGCTTTAAGAGGTTTATTTACTCCATGCCAAACACGCTTGGTAAATATGAAATAAATTAGTAGAAAAGCAAAACCGATGGAATCAAGAAATTTTGTTTTAAGTTAATCGTGTACATTAGTTGAAAATTAAGAAAAACAAAACAGATTGCAAGATATAATTGTATTTTTATCTTTTATCTTCCCAGCACATCAAGGCTTAGTAGAGAAATCTTTTTTTCAGTGCATTTGCAATATATGCCGTCACAAAAAAGTTTTAGCCCATGAAACAACTTCAGTATCAGATGAGGAACAGCTTGTTTATAAACTTAAACCTAGACAAGATATTTTTCAATTAAATGTACTACATAAGTTCTAAGATGAATCGCAATTATCTATGTATGTGTAAACATGAGCATGATAGGAACTCACGGTTGGTCTTATAGGAAGCTCAAATAGATGGGGAATCCCAAACTCCTTGACCACCTGAAAATATGTATATCTACGAGTTAATTCTAAATCCATGTACACAAATCGAAACTGATGATAATGATTCATGTATTTAAGTACTGCTACATGATCTGTCTCAATCAAATTACATAATTTCTGATGTACAGTACATCAAAGGAGGGTAAAACTCATATGAGATATTGGAGCATTAGAAAAACCTGAGAGCCCGAACCTCTGCCAAATGGATAATAGCGTTTTCCATCAGCATCAAAGTGGCACATATTCTCAACAACTGCAACACAAGGCACCTGAACACAGAACATACGGTTCTAATATAGTTCATAAGGATATTCCTAGGCGGAAAATTTATGGAATATCAAGTATCTAAATTTATGTGCTAATATATTGATTAATAAGAAAAGTCAGCTTATATTAAACTGGACGGAATGCACATGAAAGAATAGAAGGAACTGGCCTTAAGCTTGGAAAACATGCGGACTCCCTTTGCAACATCAATGAATGCTAACTTCTGAGGTGTAGTAATGATAACAGCAGCAGTCAATGGGACGACCTGAGAATTTATCCAACTTCAGTGAAATGTATCACCAAGAAATGGGGGAGGTGTATAAAAGAAGATCAATAAGTTGTGTTTTAACAGTTCTGGACGAAGTGGATGAGAGAGGATAATTTGAACCAAATAAACTGTAAGGTACCCTGGTGAACATTCTCTTTTAAAGGGTAAGCTGCAAGCTCGTGGAAGATCAATAAGTTGTTTTCATTAATCATAAACTAGAAAATGCATGAAAGCAACACCTGGCATAACGTAAGTTGGATATCGCCCGTTCCAGGGGGCATGTCTATGATTAGGTAGTCGAGTTCACCCCTACATATTACAAACACACAACTTGAGTCAGAGAATGTAATCATACCGTTTCGACTCTTTTAGGGAAACTGATTTTTGGTTATCTATACATGGTTTATGCCATGATGAGTATAAGAGTCCTTGGATTTCTTGTGCAATTGATGATGTTTGTTGAAAGACCACCTAATCTAAAAGCCTAAGTTGTTAGAGAGGTAAACCATTTAATATTTAGAATTCTAACACGCCCCCTCACGTGTAGGCAGTTGTTATGAATCCTTGCACGTGTAACATTTCATATGGGAAGCGATGCAATTCGAACTCTGGGCTCTTACTTAGAAATTTGCTTTGATGCCTTGTTAAATGACCACCTCATTTAAAAGCTTGAGCTAAAGTTATTAGAAAGGTGGACCATTTGAAATTTAGTATTCTAACACCAACAATGTTGAAAAACATATAGAGATTTGTGTTACATGTATATCAACAATTCCAGTTCTCCAGATCACGACAATTTACAATATGGATTGAAGTGTAATTTAGAATAATAGATATAATAGTTGTAACATGAATGTAAAAAAGATCGTACAATATTAATTTAAGACTTGATAATCCGTAAAGATTTTTCTATACTCCGCCTCATTTACAAGTCCAGACATAGCATATTCACACATTCCCCTCAACTAGAACACTTAGGTACAGTTTACAAAATCTTGAGGTACTTGAAATAGAGCGATTCTCGGAAGAGGTTTGTCGTCCAGAAAAACTAGAAATAAGATTTATAGAAGAACATCTTGCCATTGAACTTATGTTGGAGGTAATCTAGTTACTAGGCAAAGCAAAAGGCAAAATGTTGGAGCTAAAGCTGAGTTTTAAATTGGTTGCTCAAGCAAATTGTGAATTAGTGATGGTTAAAAGGCTATTAGGTGATTGAAGATTTCTGCCTCACCCCTGTAAGTATACTGTGAAAATAAAGCAGCCATCTCAATTGATAAGCACGTTAGTAAAAAGAAGATCTGGATAATGGACTAATATGTATGACATTTTTTTTTATGTTCAAAGCAAATTGATTTATACACATGAATGGACTACGAAGTATCTTGAAAGATTGGAGATGGTAAGTGTTGAAAAATAAAAGATTCATTGGAGATATAATCTTATTCTACTATAGTCTATTATAGAATTAGTCAGAGAAGGATAGGTACAAATAGGCTAGTGTATATATTTATCACCTGTTTTTGTTCTAGGCATTCTACTATTCACAAAAATTTGTGCAAACCGTTCACACAAGTGTTTTTAATATACAAAAAAACTTTTCCTCATATTTTTCATCTATACTTGCTCTGGAAGTCTTACTTGTGTACAAAAGTAAAAAAGTACGACCTAAGCATTCTTTTCCCTTAATGAGTAGTTATGTGGGTGAGACGAACACACACATATTTGTGTGTGTGTGTATATATATATGTGTGTGTGTGTGTGTGTGTTTGTGTGTCTGTGTGTGTGTGTCTGTATGTATTATTAGATTAAACATAATTAAATGAATCTAGATACATTTTGATATCTATCTGAAACTATTTGCAAGTATATAAACTGGTAAGTAATTTTGAAGGAAGGACGACAGTGCTGACTTTTTTATTCTGTGCAACAAGTCCACAGTATACCCTTTTGCAGGGAGAGGGTTGGAGTACAATTAGCTGCAGAAAATTGTAAACGGACAAAGCATGATAACTATGGAAGAAGAAATATGTTCCACAGATCAAGGATGTATTTGATAATGCATGTAGGAAGAACATACTACCATTCAGTAGTAGTCAGCAGTTGATCGATGACACCCGAAACCATTGGGCCACGCATTATTGCTCGGCCTTGTCCAGCAAATCCAAAAGATACAAGTTTAACGCCCATGTATTCAGTTGGGATGATAGTTCTTTTCTCTGGGTTCTGCAGATAACATTCAATTGTCATGTAGTGAGAAACAGGATGCTCAAAAAGCATTTCTAGTGCCAGAATTGAAAATTTACCATTTCAAGCAACCGGTTTTCTGGGGACACCATTGTAGGCAAACTAGGACCATATACATCAGCATCAAAGATACCAACTCTTGCACCCATACCAGCCAAAGTATATGCAAGGTTTACAGCTACAGTAGATTTTCCCACTCCTCCCTGCAATTGTTGAAGTGTAAATGTTACACAGCTTACATGGAAATTATCAAACATTGAGTTTAATAATAGAATATGTGTAAGAACCAAAAATCTGTTTAATAGAATTACATAGAAGGTGAAGACAAATGGAATTTCTATGTCAAGTACACTGTACATGTGTCTGTTTCTGAATCGCCAATATTATTGATTGAAAACCTTTTGCTTAAGGACGTAGATGCATGCATAACATGTGAAATACACGATAATAGCAGGTAAAAAACTCAACTTAATCCTATACCATAAAATATGTAATGTTTGAAAATCTTTGTAATTGTTTGTGGTTATGGCTCTCCCTATCTATAATATACTACCGTGTGCAACTTTCTATTATGGGTCCTGTCCAGATTGGAGATCCGACCAAAGAAGAGCTAATATATTATATGTGAAGACAGACCTCTATTTTGCCATTTCTCTACTTGATTAACACTAAATGATTAGTGGCTGACTGGAAAACAATTCTAAAACAACACAATATTCTCCATAAACACTGTGTGCTGAGTGCTGACCCATTACGTGACACATCATACTTTTTTGTTCAAAAAGATGGAGTAAACATAAAATGGACAAATGGCAGAAACAGAAGGGATCAAAATCAATGCTGGAACATATTTCAGGCAGGCATGTACTGTAACATGTTATAGAACAAGCTACCTTGCAACTTGAAACAGCCACTACATTTGATATTGTCTGTAGACCAGCTGGAAGTTGACCAGCAAAAACAGGTCTTGCTGGTTGGGCAGACATAGTCACCTTAACCTTTTCAACCCACGGAAGCGCTGCCACCACCTCATGAGCCTTCTGCTCAAACTGCAAAGTTATATATACTTATCTGTTTAGAAGATCATATTTTTTACTTGAGAATTACAACATTCACCAAGATAGAAAAAAAAATTTATTCTGTCAACCATTTAAGGTTTAGTTATGGAAAGTTGCTATTTAAATGAGAATGTGAGAAGACTGTATCATTCTCTCAAACTTCCGTGTAGTTTGGTACCTAAATTAGGCTAAAGTTGGTAAAAAGACATATATTAAATGTAAAGGGCTAAATACTTAATTTACCATGTCTTTAACCGGGCATGCTGGTGTTGTGAGCTCTAACCGAAATGAAACCTGAGATTCAAAGTGAAAATGTTGGATGAATTGCTCATCTCTATATGTAAAGAAAGAACTCAAATCCAATTTGTTGAGAGACCTCTCCAGACACCATGCTGGCATTCAGATCCTTCACAAATCCACATGAGACGATGTCAGTACCAAAGTCTGGATCAATTATCTGGGACAAAGCTTTTAGGACATCAGTCTCAGCTGTTTGACTCGCTACATCCGAAATAGCAGCTGCAATTATAATTTGGTTAGATGAACTTGAAAAAGTACTACTGTCCGAGTTAAAAGCAGTCAAGTTCATGCTTTGCTTCTTAATCTTGGTAACCTGAAAATGTGAATGTAAAATGCTCAATTTGCTAAATGAAGTATCGTGAAACATTTAAACCCTTTGAGAGTCTGAAATTATTGTGGCATATTAAAAATTGATAACTCATCTAGAATTCAAAAGCAAGAAGATTTTTTTCCTTTTTTTTTTTCCTCGATTTCCAAAGTCGGAGAAGTTATTTTCCTCAAAATTTCTTACACAGTGGTCTTTCATAACACTAGAAGCTAATGAATAGCTATGGTCGCCTAGTAAATGCATGCCAAAGGAGATCAGCACCAACAAGCAGACACTTTTTACTTGGGGTGTACAAGTAATATTTGAAAACTGAAGAATCTATTCAAAGATTTCAAAACCCATTAACTGCTCGGACGCTCAGAGATATCGAACTTGTCATCCTTAATATTCCTTTGTAAATCTCATCCTACATGCATACGTATCGTACCATCCACAAGTCACAAGGATAGGCAAAAGCAAGGATTTTAACTAATAGGAAAGCTATCTAAATAGCATTGATAAAGGTTTATGAATGCAGCGCGTATAGGCTCCACATCTTTTAGGATCTTGGCATGATCTAATCAAGTTTCATTCCAGGTAGAATTATAATAGCAGCGCCTTGCAAATTTCGCAGCAGCTACTAAATTTTAATTCCAAAAAGATTTTCTATGCTCAAACTCCAAATTTACTAGACCTTTTCACAACGAAGGCAATAACAAAATTACCTCACATATTAACAACTGATATATTTTGCAAAGCAGCAGGCTTTCAGTAAAATAAACAGTAAAGGATATTTATGCAAGCTAAACTATAAGAATAAATAATGTTAGTACCAGAATCAGCCATGGTTAGAATGTGGTCAAAAATATCAGGGTTTTGTGTTTGTAATGGTTTTCTTCTCTCATTAAAAAATTTTAAAAAAGGAAATAAGTGATGCTAATACCAATAACAAAGTGGCATATCTCTTGGATAACAAGAAAATGAAACTCTACAATTGGGTGTTTATAATTGTGAGGGAGCGAATTAATTCACCTTGGGATGAAGCAGCTTTGGGTGAAATTGAGCTACATGATGGACCGCTATAAGGCACCCAAAAATACTTTTCAGATGAAAATGAAATAGCAGGAACGCGTTCAACAAAATATTTCGCTGGTCCTGCATAAAAAATAGAAGAATTGAGGTTAGTTTGAAGGGACAAATAACTTGTCCATGTGGAAGACACTGCATGGACTGAAACTCACTTGCTTTTGAGCAGTGAAATGGCAAAGTATGAGAAAACGGAGCGTGAAGAAGCTGCATTTTTTCTTTTTCCTTCTACTTCGTTTTTTGTGTGCGTGTCTGGTAGAGAGCGAGGCTTTTTAGCAGTGAATTGGGGCCTCACGTACGTGGATGGTAAGACTATCTCCAATAGTCCATCTATTAAACACTTTTAGATTATCTCTTGGATCGGATATTGGCACTCCAAAATTTTATAAGTTAACCGCATTATTTTTTAGATAAAACTAGATAAATTTGAAAAGACAAAAATAACTCTCTTATAAAATTAATTTAAAAGTTAAAAAAAAAATACATTTTCTTCTTCTTCCCAAAATTTTCGAGAGCACCTCAAAACAAAACTCAGTAATGAAGGATGCTAGTATAAATAAAATGAATGATACAAATTTTCTCTATAATTTTTCAGTGTTACAATAATCACATTGCCATTTTTGTGCGTTTTTCATCACTTTTTCGTCATAAATTGGTTTATTAGGGTTCATTGTTGGGGTTGTGGTCGAACTGGTAATGATGAACCTAAACAGGTTGTTCAAAAAAAATTTTCGAACATATCATAATTTATGTCAAAAATCAGACTGTTCGAACCAAATTTTCGAACATGGATTTCAAGTTCGAAAATTTACTCCGAACAGTCTATTTTTGCCTAAAAACAGAGTGTTCTAAAAAAAATCCGAACATTAGACATTTGTTCTATGAAAATTTTCGAACAGTACACATTTGTTCTAAAAGAAATTTCGAACATTACACATCTGTTCAAAAAAAAATCGAACATTCCTTCATTGTTCTAGAAACCAGAGTCGAACCATACGTAATCCATATTTGTTTTTTTCAAAATTCTTTTGCAGGAACACCAATTTCTATATAAGAGACTTACCCTAAATATTTGATTGCTTATTATAATCCGTCTTCTTGTTGTTTTTTTTCATAATATTTTGAAAAAGAAAAATCCTCATTTTTCTCTTTTTTTTTTTTATCATTCTTCTTCATTTTTCTCCATTTCTTGTCTTCTTGCTTTTCAGCGTTTTCTTCATTGTTTTTCCTTTGTTGTATTTATAATCTTTTTTGTTTATATTATATATTAGGTAGAGGTAAAATAGGGAGTTTATGGGGTTGATTTAGTAAAATTCTAATACATTTAAAATATTATTGGGGTGTTCTCATCCATGGGGTCAACTCATCAAATTTTGGGGTGCAAATGTCCGCTTCCTTATCTCTTTCCACCACCCCATTCTCTCCCTTTTCAATTCTCAATATGTCTGCATTATCAAATTTTCAATTCTACATCATAAACAAAAATTTCTCTCTCATATCTTTCTTATCTCATTTATCCACTCTACTTTTAAATTTATATTTTATAGATTTCACTTGTTCTCCTCTATTTTTTTTATATTTTTTTAATACTATTTATATTTATTTATTAAATCCTATTCATTATATATATGTAGAGAAAAAAAAAATTTACCTCCTGAACTTAGAGTATTTTGACACTTCACCTTCTGAACTTTTTTTTTGTGCAACTTGCCTCCCAAACTATACGATAGCTTCACTTTACCTCCTGAGTTCGTTTTCCGGCGAATTTTCTGGCGGAAGGTGACACACGCGTATGTTGAAGGGTAAAAGCGTCTTTTCAGAATTCCTTCACCCCGCTCAAAACCTTGACGCGTGAGAGCCCAACCACAATTCCCAATTTCTTTACAATTAGGGTTTAGACGAAAAACGAAGCTCTCCAAAAATCTGAGGGTTGCTTTGTACCTTTGGTAGGGCTGACAAATCCAACACAGCATTCACAGATTTGAGTGTGTTTTATGTGTTTTTCTTTTTCTTTCTTTGAATTTATATATGTATTTATATGTATGTTTATATTGGGTCGGAGGTATATTTATGAATGACCGAAATAATAAAATCGTGGTGCCTCTTTGAGTAACCCCTTGTGATTCTGGAAGTGGAAGTTAGGGCCTTTTGATTGGATTCTTGTGCTTTTCATCAATTTTTCGCCAAGCTACATTGAGCATCTGCCTTGTTCTACTCCACCATCAGTGTTCTACTGCAATTTAATTCCTATTTATAAATATAATATCTGAAAATGGTGTTTAATTTGACGTGTGGCTTCTCGAATAACTCGACGGTAGTGCATGCCATGCGCACAATTACCATTTGGTTCAGATGGTGGTGCATAGTAAAATATGTCTGTTTGAGGGTAATGGATGATGTCCATTATCTCCTAGTCCTTTCCTTGGACTACCGTCCAATATGTCTGTTTGANCATTATAGATTTCAGAATACAAACATTTAAATATGAGACCATGCCAAAAAATTGGAAACGGAATACCCAAAAAAAGAAAAAAAAAAGGAAAGTAAAAAGAAGTGTGGGATCCATGAGAACCATCCAAATTATAGAATTATTTTCGCTCCATGTTTAAGAGACGGAACAGGAACTTTTGCATATAAATATAGTTACATCCATCCTTTTCTAGAACATCTGCATTTAGATTATATAGCTGAAACTTTGAGATAATATAGAAAAATTTAAGACAAAATTTTATTTGAAACCAATTCACCCATTTACATTTTTTAGCTTTGGCAGAGAGTAAAATATATCGATCAGAGAATTCAGCTGTAAGTTTATACGCTTACCTTACAAGATAGAGTACTACAAAGTTTTCATCAAACTTATGCAGAAAATCTATTTGAAACCTTTATTCTCATAATAGTTGTACTCCACGAAATATGAATTCGAAAGAAAATGGAAAAAAGTCACGTGGAAACTTTCTTTACAGCATCACATATTGAATCAAATGAAAGGAGAAAGGTGCGAGAAAATTCGCAGTTCTAAAACTCATCCATTACGTGTTGTCTTCATGATTAGAACAATCAAAGGGTTTTCTCGTGTTATTTTGATCATATAATGTGAAGAAAAGCAAATGCATTGACACAATCTCCAAGACAACTGAGGGCAAATCATTAGAGAAATGCAAGACCAAATATGAAATTGTAGCACATGTTGGGAAATGTTATTAGGGCAAAATACATAAAATATAATCAAACAGTTGAAATTGTGGTCATATGCTTTAAGAGGTTTATTTACTCCATGCCAAACACGCTTGGTAAATATGAAATAAATTAGTAGAAAAGCAAAACCGATGGAATCAAGAAATTTTGTTTTAAGTTAATCGTGTACATTAGTTGAAAATTAAGAAAAACAAAACAGATTGCAAGATATAATTGTATTTTTATCTTTTATCTTCCCAGCACATCAAGGCTTAGTAGAGAAATCTTTTTTTCAGTGCATTTGCAATATATGCCGTCACAAAAAAGTTTTAGCCCATGAAACAACTTCAGTATCAGATGAGGAACAGCTTGTTTATAAACTTAAACCTAGACAAGATATTTTTCAATTAAATGTACTACATAAGTTCTAAGATGAATCGCAATTATCTATGTATGTGTAAACATGAGCATGATAGGAACTCACGGTTGGTCTTATAGGAAGCTCAAATAGATGGGGAATCCCAAACTCCTTGACCACCTGAAAATATGTATATCTACGAGTTAATTCTAAATCCATGTACACAAATCGAAACTGATGATAATGATTCATGTATTTAAGTACTGCTACATGATCTGTCTCAATCAAATTACATAATTTCTGATGTACAGTACATCAAAGGAGGGTAAAACTCATATGAGATATTGGAGCATTAGAAAAACCTGAGAGCCCGAACCTCTGCCAAATGGATAATAGCGTTTTCCATCAGCATCAAAGTGGCACATATTCTCAACAACTGCAACACAAGGCACCTGAACACAGAACATACGGTTCTAATATAGTTCATAAGGATATTCCTAGGCGGAAAATTTATGGAATATCAAGTATCTAAATTTATGTGCTAATATATTGATTAATAAGAAAAGTCAGCTTATATTAAACTGGACGGAATGCACATGAAAGAATAGAAGGAACTGGCCTTAAGCTTGGAAAACATGCGGACTCCCTTTGCAACATCAATGAATGCTAACTTCTGAGGTGTAGTAATGATAACAGCAGCAGTCAATGGGACGACCTGAGAATTTATCCAACTTCAGTGAAATGTATCACCAAGAAATGGGGGAGGTGTATAAAAGAAGATCAATAAGTTGTGTTTTAACAGTTCTGGACGAAGTGGATGAGAGAGGATAATTTGAACCAAATAAACTGTAAGGTACCCTGGTGAACATTCTCTTTTAAAGGGTAAGCTGCAAGCTCGTGGAAGATCAATAAGTTGTTTTCATTAATCATAAACTAGAAAATGCATGAAAGCAACACCTGGCATAACGTAAGTTGGATATCGCCCGTTCCAGGGGGCATGTCTATGATTAGGTAGTCGAGTTCACCCCTACATATTACAAACACACAACTTGAGTCAGAGAATGTAATCATACCGTTTCGACTCTTTTAGGGAAACTGATTTTTGGTTATCTATACATGGTTTATGCCATGATGAGTATAAGAGTCCTTGGATTTCTTGTGCAATTGATGATGTTTGTTGAAAGACCACCTAATCTAAAAGCCTAAGTTGTTAGAGAGGTAAACCATTTAATATTTAGAATTCTAACACGCCCCCTCACGTGTAGGCAGTTGTTATGAATCCTTGCACGTGTAACATTTCATATGGGAAGCGATGCAATTCGAACTCTGGGCTCTTACTTAGAAATTTGCTTTGATGCCTTGTTAAATGACCACCTCATTTAAAAGCTTGAGCTAAAGTTATTAGAAAGGTGGACCATTTGAAATTTAGTATTCTAACACCAACAATGTTGAAAAACATATAGAGATTTGTGTTACATGTATATCAACAATTCCAGTTCTCCAGATCACGACAATTTACAATATGGATTGAAGTGTAATTTAGAATAATAGATATAATAGTTGTAACATGAATGTAAAAAAGATCGTACAATATTAATTTAAGACTTGATAATCCGTAAAGATTTTTCTATACTCCGCCTCATTTACAAGTCCAGACATAGCATATTCACACATTCCCCTCAACTAGAACACTTAGGTACAGTTTACAAAATCTTGAGGTACTTGAAATAGAGCGATTCTCGGAAGAGGTTTGTCGTCCAGAAAAACTAGAAATAAGATTTATAGAAGAACATCTTGCCATTGAACTTATGTTGGAGGTAATCTAGTTACTAGGCAAAGCAAAAGGCAAAATGTTGGAGCTAAAGCTGAGTTTTAAATTGGTTGCTCAAGCAAATTGTGAATTAGTGATGGTTAAAAGGCTATTAGGTGATTGAAGATTTCTGCCTCACCCCTGTAAGTATACTGTGAAAATAAAGCAGCCATCTCAATTGATAAGCACGTTAGTAAAAAGAAGATCTGGATAATGGACTAATATGTATGACATTTTTTTTTATGTTCAAAGCAAATTGATTTATACACATGAATGGACTACGAAGTATCTTGAAAGATTGGAGATGGTAAGTGTTGAAAAATAAAAGATTCATTGGAGATATAATCTTATTCTACTATAGTCTATTATAGAATTAGTCAGAGAAGGATAGGTACAAATAGGCTAGTGTATATATTTATCACCTGTTTTTGTTCTAGGCATTCTACTATTCACAAAAATTTGTGCAAACCGTTCACACAAGTGTTTTTAATATACAAAAAAACTTTTCCTCATATTTTTCATCTATACTTGCTCTGGAAGTCTTACTTGTGTACAAAAGTAAAAAAGTACGACCTAAGCATTCTTTTCCCTTAATGAGTAGTTATGTGGGTGAGACGAACACACACATATTTGTGTGTGTGTGTATATATATATGTGTGTGTGTGTGTGTGTGTTTGTGTGTCTGTGTGTGTGTGTCTGTATGTATTATTAGATTAAACATAATTAAATGAATCTAGATACATTTTGATATCTATCTGAAACTATTTGCAAGTATATAAACTGGTAAGTAATTTTGAAGGAAGGACGACAGTGCTGACTTTTTTATTCTGTGCAACAAGTCCACAGTATACCCTTTTGCAGGGAGAGGGTTGGAGTACAATTAGCTGCAGAAAATTGTAAACGGACAAAGCATGATAACTATGGAAGAAGAAATATGTTCCACAGATCAAGGATGTATTTGATAATGCATGTAGGAAGAACATACTACCATTCAGTAGTAGTCAGCAGTTGATCGATGACACCCGAAACCATTGGGCCACGCATTATTGCTCGGCCTTGTCCAGCAAATCCAAAAGATACAAGTTTAACGCCCATGTATTCAGTTGGGATGATAGTTCTTTTCTCTGGGTTCTGCAGATAACATTCAATTGTCATGTAGTGAGAAACAGGATGCTCAAAAAGCATTTCTAGTGCCAGAATTGAAAATTTACCATTTCAAGCAACCGGTTTTCTGGGGACACCATTGTAGGCAAACTAGGACCATATACATCAGCATCAAAGATACCAACTCTTGCACCCATACCAGCCAAAGTATATGCAAGGTTTACAGCTACAGTAGATTTTCCCACTCCTCCCTGCAATTGTTGAAGTGTAAATGTTACACAGCTTACATGGAAATTATCAAACATTGAGTTTAATAATAGAATATGTGTAAGAACCAAAAATCTGTTTAATAGAATTACATAGAAGGTGAAGACAAATGGAATTTCTATGTCAAGTACACTGTACATGTGTCTGTTTCTGAATCGCCAATATTATTGATTGAAAACCTTTTGCTTAAGGACGTAGATGCATGCATAACATGTGAAATACACGATAATAGCAGGTAAAAAACTCAACTTAATCCTATACCATAAAATATGTAATGTTTGAAAATCTTTGTAATTGTTTGTGGTTATGGCTCTCCCTATCTATAATATACTACCGTGTGCAACTTTCTATTATGGGTCCTGTCCAGATTGGAGATCCGACCAAAGAAGAGCTAATATATTATATGTGAAGACAGACCTCTATTTTGCCATTTCTCTACTTGATTAACACTAAATGATTAGTGGCTGACTGGAAAACAATTCTAAAACAACACAATATTCTCCATAAACACTGTGTGCTGAGTGCTGACCCATTACGTGACACATCATACTTTTTTGTTCAAAAAGATGGAGTAAACATAAAATGGACAAATGGCAGAAACAGAAGGGATCAAAATCAATGCTGGAACATATTTCAGGCAGGCATGTACTGTAACATGTTATAGAACAAGCTACCTTGCAACTTGAAACAGCCACTACATTTGATATTGTCTGTAGACCAGCTGGAAGTTGACCAGCAAAAACAGGTCTTGCTGGTTGGGCAGACATAGTCACCTTAACCTTTTCAACCCACGGAAGCGCTGCCACCACCTCATGAGCCTTCTGCTCAAACTGCAAAGTTATATATACTTATCTGTTTAGAAGATCATATTTTTTACTTGAGAATTACAACATTCACCAAGATAGAAAAAAAAATTTATTCTGTCAACCATTTAAGGTTTAGTTATGGAAAGTTGCTATTTAAATGAGAATGTGAGAAGACTGTATCATTCTCTCAAACTTCCGTGTAGTTTGGTACCTAAATTAGGCTAAAGTTGGTAAAAAGACATATATTAAATGTAAAGGGCTAAATACTTAATTTACCATGTCTTTAACCGGGCATGCTGGTGTTGTGAGCTCTAACCGAAATGAAACCTGAGATTCAAAGTGAAAATGTTGGATGAATTGCTCATCTCTATATGTAAAGAAAGAACTCAAATCCAATTTGTTGAGAGACCTCTCCAGACACCATGCTGGCATTCAGATCCTTCACAAATCCACATGAGACGATGTCAGTACCAAAGTCTGGATCAATTATCTGGGACAAAGCTTTTAGGACATCAGTCTCAGCTGTTTGACTCGCTACATCCGAAATAGCAGCTGCAATTATAATTTGGTTAGATGAACTTGAAAAAGTACTACTGTCCGAGTTAAAAGCAGTCAAGTTCATGCTTTGCTTCTTAATCTTGGTAACCTGAAAATGTGAATGTAAAATGCTCAATTTGCTAAATGAAGTATCGTGAAACATTTAAACCCTTTGAGAGTCTGAAATTATTGTGGCATATTAAAAATTGATAACTCATCTAGAATTCAAAAGCAAGAAGATTTTTTTCCTTTTTTTTTTTCCTCGATTTCCAAAGTCGGAGAAGTTATTTTCCTCAAAATTTCTTACACAGTGGTCTTTCATAACACTAGAAGCTAATGAATAGCTATGGTCGCCTAGTAAATGCATGCCAAAGGAGATCAGCACCAACAAGCAGACACTTTTTACTTGGGGTGTACAAGTAATATTTGAAAACTGAAGAATCTATTCAAAGATTTCAAAACCCATTAACTGCTCGGACGCTCAGAGATATCGAACTTGTCATCCTTAATATTCCTTTGTAAATCTCATCCTACATGCATACGTATCGTACCATCCACAAGTCACAAGGATAGGCAAAAGCAAGGATTTTAACTAATAGGAAAGCTATCTAAATAGCATTGATAAAGGTTTATGAATGCAGCGCGTATAGGCTCCACATCTTTTAGGATCTTGGCATGATCTAATCAAGTTTCATTCCAGGTAGAATTATAATAGCAGCGCCTTGCAAATTTCGCAGCAGCTACTAAATTTTAATTCCAAAAAGATTTTCTATGCTCAAACTCCAAATTTACTAGACCTTTTCACAACGAAGGCAATAACAAAATTACCTCACATATTAACAACTGATATATTTTGCAAAGCAGCAGGCTTTCAGTAAAATAAACAGTAAAGGATATTTATGCAAGCTAAACTATAAGAATAAATAATGTTAGTACCAGAATCAGCCATGGTTAGAATGTGGTCAAAAATATCAGGGTTTTGTGTTTGTAATGGTTTTCTTCTCTCATTAAAAAATTTTAAAAAAGGAAATAAGTGATGCTAATACCAATAACAAAGTGGCATATCTCTTGGATAACAAGAAAATGAAACTCTACAATTGGGTGTTTATAATTGTGAGGGAGCGAATTAATTCACCTTGGGATGAAGCAGCTTTGGGTGAAATTGAGCTACATGATGGACCGCTATAAGGCACCCAAAAATACTTTTCAGATGAAAATGAAATAGCAGGAACGCGTTCAACAAAATATTTCGCTGGTCCTGCATAAAAAATAGAAGAATTGAGGTTAGTTTGAAGGGACAAATAACTTGTCCATGTGGAAGACACTGCATGGACTGAAACTCACTTGCTTTTGAGCAGTGAAATGGCAAAGTATGAGAAAACGGAGCGTGAAGAAGCTGCATTTTTTCTTTTTCCTTCTACTTCGTTTTTTGTGTGCGTGTCTGGTAGAGAGCGAGGCTTTTTAGCAGTGAATTGGGGCCTCACGTACGTGGATGGTAAGACTATCTCCAATAGTCCATCTATTAAACACTTTTAGATTATCTCTTGGATCGGATATTGGCACTCCAAAATTTTATAAGTTAACCGCATTATTTTTTAGATAAAACTAGATAAATTTGAAAAGACAAAAATAACTCTCTTATAAAATTAATTTAAAAGTTAAAAAAAAAATACATTTTCTTCTTCTTCCCAAAATTTTCGAGAGCACCTCAAAACAAAACTCAGTAATGAAGGATGCTAGTATAAATAAAATGAATGATACAAATTTTCTCTATAATTTTTCAGTGTTACAATAATCACATTGCCATTTTTGTGCGTTTTTCATCACTTTTTCGTCATAAATTGGTTTATTAGGGTTCATTGTTGGGGTTGTGGTCGAACTGGTAATGATGAACCTAAACAGGTTGTTCAAAAAAAATTTTCGAACATATCATAATTTATGTCAAAAATCAGACTGTTCGAACCAAATTTTCGAACATGGATTTCAAGTTCGAAAATTTACTCCGAACAGTCTATTTTTGCCTAAAAACAGAGTGTTCTAAAAAAAATCCGAACATTAGACATTTGTTCTATGAAAATTTTCGAACAGTACACATTTGTTCTAAAAGAAATTTCGAACATTACACATCTGTTCAAAAAAAAATCGAACATTCCTTCATTGTTCTAGAAACCAGAGTCGAACCATACGTAATCCATATTTGTTTTTTTCAAAATTCTTTTGCAGGAACACCAATTTCTATATAAGAGACTTACCCTAAATATTTGATTGCTTATTATAATCCGTCTTCTTGTTGTTTTTTTTCATAATATTTTGAAAAAGAAAAATCCTCATTTTTCTCTTTTTTTTTTTTATCATTCTTCTTCATTTTTCTCCATTTCTTGTCTTCTTGCTTTTCAGCGTTTTCTTCATTGTTTTTCCTTTGTTGTATTTATAATCTTTTTTGTTTATATTATATATTAGGTAGAGGTAAAATAGGGAGTTTATGGGGTTGATTTAGTAAAATTCTAATACATTTAAAATATTATTGGGGTGTTCTCATCCATGGGGTCAACTCATCAAATTTTGGGGTGCAAATGTCCGCTTCCTTATCTCTTTCCACCACCCCATTCTCTCCCTTTTCAATTCTCAATATGTCTGCATTATCAAATTTTCAATTCTACATCATAAACAAAAATTTCTCTCTCATATCTTTCTTATCTCATTTATCCACTCTACTTTTAAATTTATATTTTATAGATTTCACTTGTTCTCCTCTATTTTTTTTATATTTTTTTAATACTATTTATATTTATTTATTAAATCCTATTCATTATATATATGTAGAGAAAAAAAAAATTTACCTCCTGAACTTAGAGTATTTTGACACTTCACCTTCTGAACTTTTTTTTTGTGCAACTTGCCTCCCAAACTATACGATAGCTTCACTTTACCTCCTGAGTTCGTTTTCCGGCGAATTTTCTGGCGGAAGGTGACACACGCGTATGTTGAAGGGTAAAAGCGTCTTTTCAGAATTCCTTCACCCCGCTCAAAACCTTGACGCGTGAGAGCCCAACCACAATTCCCAATTTCTTTACAATTAGGGTTTAGACGAAAAACGAAGCTCTCCAAAAATCTGAGGGTTGCTTTGTACCTTTGGTAGGGCTGACAAATCCAACACAGCATTCACAGATTTGAGTGTGTTTTATGTGTTTTTCTTTTTCTTTCTTTGAATTTATATATGTATTTATATGTATGTTTATATTGGGTCGGAGGTATATTTATGAATGACCGAAATAATAAAATCGTGGTGCCTCTTTGAGTAACCCCTTGTGATTCTGGAAGTGGAAGTTAGGGCCTTTTGATTGGATTCTTGTGCTTTTCATCAATTTTTCGCCAAGCTACATTGAGCATCTGCCTTGTTCTACTCCACCATCAGTGTTCTACTGCAATTTAATTCCTATTTATAAATATAATATCTGAAAATGGTGTTTAATTTGACGTGTGGCTTCTCGAATAACTCGACGGTAGTGCATGCCATGCGCACAATTACCATTTGGTTCAGATGGTGGTGCATAGTAAAATATGTCTGTTTGAGGGTAATGGATGATGTCCATTATCTCCTAGTCCTTTCCTTGGACTACCGTCCAATATGTCTGTTTGAGAGTTGAAAAGACGCTTTTACCCTTCAACATACGCGTGTGTGTCACCTTCCGCCAGAAAATTCGCCAAAAAACGAACTCAAGAGGTAAAGTGAAACTTTCGTATAGTTCGGGAGGCAAGTTGCACCAAAAAAAAAAATTCAGAAAGTGAAGTGTCAAAATGCCCTAAGTTCAGGAGGCAAAAAAGTTTTTACTCTATATATATACACACATACATATATGTTTTTGATTTTCTCAATTATAATATTATTTTACAATTATTTTAAGATAATAAAAAGAATTACAACTATTGAGGATTTTATTTTTGGGAATAATTCCTTATTTAGTTGTTTGCCTTTCTTGGGCTCAAAATAAATTAGGGAACTAGATTTAGAACTTTATTTGTTTCCAAGTTCTTGTACAAGACTTTATTTAGTTTCCTAGATTGTGTTTAGGATTTGTTTAGGATTCTAGGATTATCTATTTAAGACAAGAGAATCCTAAAGCTTGTAATCACTTTACGCACGGAATTTTGGAGCAGCTCAAGACGCAACGCAAGACGCACAGCAAGAAAAGGATGTGAAGACTACTTGGAGCCACTATCCGAGATCAAGAAGTTCTTCGAAATTGCATAACCAACGGAGAAGATCTTTTCATCAAGGCGACAAGTATTTAGTATCAAGTTTTTGATATTTTAGTTTTCATATATTACTTCATATTTTTGTATTGGTCGTGAACAATAAAGTAATATAGTTCTCGGGTTTGTACACCCAAGTTCACAAGTACTTTTACTTGTGAACTGAGTTTATTTTGCTGTGTCCTTAAGTCTTATTTCCGCTGCATAATTTTCGATTAACTCTGGTTGATGTTGTTATCCAGTGTTGGCTAACATTGATAACAACATCATAAAACTGAAACTTATTTTCAAAACCATAGACCTTCAAATTTACAATTGGTATCAGAGCGGGTTACTTAACCTTTTAAGTACTGATCCTTATTTGTCTAGGTACTATGGATACTCTGAGGAAGAAGAGCTTGATTGCTACAGAGTACATTGCAGATGACGATGAGGTTGATGAATCTCTTGACGAGTACGAGAAGCTGAGCATTGAGTATGAACAATTATATGCTAGTTGGGGAAAACAAGTACTCAAAGTCAAGGATCTTATAATCGAGATGGACAATTTGACTAAGGAAAATGATGATCAACTTAATATAATTGTCCGATTGGAGTCATCCCTCACCAAAAAGGATGATGAGCTAGAATGAGTAAAGACCGAATTGAAGAAGGTCCAAAAAACCCTCACAAACCTCAACAAGGGCAAGGCCAAGCTGGATGAAATTATGGAATCGAGTATCCCGGATTCATCGAAATACAGGATTGGATACAAGCATGTTCAAAAGCCAATTTCAAGTCAAAAGGTGAAGTCGTCCAAACGCCACAAGAGGAGAAGAAGACAATACGTGTGTCATCACTGTGGTGAATCAGGTCACATACGACCATACTGCTGGAAGCTTGTTGGCAAGCAAACTCATTTTAAAGGTCGAAACTGACTGCTGATTCCAATGTTGGTTTCCTGAAAATCAACACCAAAATCAAGACCAGGTTCAAAAACGTTTGGGTCAAAAAAAATGATATCAAGTGCAACATGATCTGTACCTCCTTGAAATCCTACGTCCCTGGAGCCTGGTACTTCGAAAGTGGATGCTCTAAGCACATGACCGGCTCGGAAGATCTCCTCTCGAATATTGTCAAGTTTCAAGGAGGAAAGATTAAGTATGGTGGAGGTGCAAATGGCCAAATCATTGGCCAAGGAACCCTTCATGCACCTGGTATTGCAAAGCTTGAGAACGTGTTGTTGGTTAAAGGTTTAACGGCGAACTTGATAAGTATTAGCCAACTGTGAGATGGTGGTTTCAATGTCAAGTTCACTCATGAAAGATGCGAAGTTTATGACAAAAGCAATGCATGTATTCTCATTGGTTAGAGGACCTCGGATAATTGCTATCAAATCAATGGTGATGTGTTCTGCAAGCTGTCTCAATTGAGTGATGCTAAGTGTGGCATCAAAAGCTCGGACATGTCAATTACAAGATGATGGAGAGATTGGTCAAGAAGGATGCTGTGATCGAACTACCTAAGCTCAACACTAAAACTGTTCCTGTTTGCGAGGCGTGACAAAAAAGAAAGAAGGTCAGGGTGCCACATCCAATAGTACAAAGTCTCACTACCTCATATTATTTCGAACTCCTTCATATTGACATTTTGGGACCACTTGAAATTGAGAGCCTTGGTGGTAAAAGGTATGTTCTTGTGATAGTAGATGATTTTTCTCGTTTTACTTGGGTAGATTTTTTAAAAGAAAATTTTGAGGCTTTCGAAACATTTAAAAAACTTGCAAAAAGGTGGTGTGTGCAATTTGGTGTGAATATTGGTAGGATTAGGTCTGATCATGGAAAATAATTTGAGAATGCATCCTTTTCAAAATATTGTTCCAAAGTTGGTATAACTCATGAGTTTTCTTCACCCATCACCCCCCAACAAAATAGGATAGTCGAAACTAGGACTATGCATATTTCAAATGGGGTTGCTAAACTTTTTTGGGCAGAAGCAATGAACACTGCATGCCATATAATTAATAGGGTGTATTTTCGACCAGGGTCTTGTGTTACTCCCTATGAATTATTGATGGACAAAAATCCAAATTTGAGTTATTTTCATATTTTGGGTGCATTTGTTATGTGCTAAATGGAAGAAATCATCTTGCAAATCTTGACTCAATGAGTGATAAATGTGTTTTCATGGGATACTCTCGAAATAATCATGCATATAGATTGTTTAATCTTAGAACTCGTAGCATGTTTGAGTCAGCCAATGTCAAGTTCGATGATGTGTCAAGTGGAGTTAAACCTACTGAGGATAATGATCTGGTTTATGATCGAAATCCTCAAGATAATGTCACACTTCCTGTAGATGAAAGTGCGGGTATTGAAAACAAAGATGCAGGTGCTGAAACCAGGGAATTGAGTGATGTTGGTACCAATGTTGGTTCTGGGAACACAACATCAGAACCAACATCAACTCAAGCCGCCGCAGAATCAGATTCTGATCCAAGTGTGGAAAATCCAGCTGAACCCATTGACTTACATCAGAGAAATATTCTCTCAAGAATTCAGAAGAATCATCCTATGAGCCAAATAATTGGAGATCTCGATGAAAGAACTACAAGAAAGCGACAAATAAACTTCAAAGAGATGGTAAGATTTGTTTGCTTGTTTACTAATTGTTCTAAAACTCGAGAATCTTTGTCTCTTTCCAAAACAGAGCCCAAGCGAGTAGAGTATTCTCTTAAAGCCGACTATATTGCAGCTGGAAGTGCTTGTACACAGTTATTATGGATGAACCAAATGATAGAGGACTATGGTCTACATAGAAGAACATTGACTGTGCTCTGTGATAATTCCAGTGCCATTGATATCTCGAAAAATCCAATTCAACATTCTCGAATCAAACACATTGACATAAGGTACCACTTTATTCGAGACTTGGTTGAGAGGAAGATAGTTAGCCTTGAGCATATAGGAACAGACAATCATCTTGCTGACATCTTCACAAAGGCATCTCTATTTCGAGACCTTCTCTCGTTTGAGAAGAGATCTCGGTATGTGCATTGTCTAAGCCAATATTGGTTTTGATGTTGTGACACACCATACCAACATCAGTCACAACATCTGTATATTTTTGCATGCATTTTTATTTTTCTTTTCATACATAATCCAAATGCATTGGGTCTGGTTGAAAGTGTGATAAGATCTTGTGTTGTAATAAAAGTGATGACAAAAAGACTAACCTCTTCAATTAGATGATTGTGGAGCTTGCCCTCAGAAACTGGTTTTCTCACAGGTCCAAAAACAAGAGGTGTTAACAGCAATTGTTGAAGATAAGCTATTTCTCTTCAATTCTCTAAAAAGATGAAGAAAATCTGGATACAAATTGATCCAATCTTTAAATTTCACCTTCTTGAATGATTTTGACGTAGTCATTAACTTGGGTTAAGGGGTAGTTTCCATTGACTTCACCTGAGGCAATGTTGGTTATAATGTCATCAATCATGAAAAGCAACACGGATTAAGTCACCAAAACCATAATGTGATTTTCTTAAACCTTTTTAGGTCATCTCTTTAGGCATCAATTAGGACATTCATACTTTGAGAAGATGCCTACTTGATGTGCGTTCTGTTGTTTGTGTTTGTGTCTATCTTGAATTCTCTTAATCTTGTTTTGAATCTTGCTAACCGCGTGTTTCAGTGTTGTAATCGGATGGTTGGAAAGGTAATAAAGATATTGATTTGGTGAGTGAAAAATTACTTTGCAAAGGCTTTGTTAAACTATGGTGATGGTTTATAAAAATCTAGCTCTATCTCGGTTTTAATTTGTAGTTGAGATTTGTGATTTTTATTCTCCAAATAAGAGATAGTGGGCTATTTAAGCATAGAGATCGTGTGTCTTATTTTGAGAAAGGGTGGGGGAGTTATTTTTTAACTTTACTTTATTCATCCCCTTCTTTTATCTATTGCTTACGACTTTTCCATATTGACAAAGTTAAGGTTTTTACTTTTTCTTTCTCCAAATTTTACTGCCTACGACACTCGATTTTTTGTTTATAGTTTTTTTTAATCTCTTGCAGAATATCGAATTCACCATCACCCAACAAAGCTCCAAAAACATACTGTGCATCAAGATAATAAGAAAATTCCACCCAAAGAGAGAAAAGAAGAAGTCCAAAGCTGCCGTGTCAACCCATGTTGGTTCTGGTGTTGTGTCACTGAAACCAACATCCCCTGCAAACAATCCTGCCTCCTCTCAAAGCTCCGATTCTGACAATGTTCCATCTGCCAGTGCACCGATGTCAACATTTGCCTCCGACCACTCTGCTAGCTCTGATGAGGCTCCATCTCAAACCGTCGAGATTAAAGACATGGAACCAATCTTCACGAGGTTCATGACGAGTGAAGCTGAAGAGTTGTTCTTGGGATTTCAAAATCGAGGCATGATTGTTGAGCGCCAAATCCCCGTTGCTGTTTTCGTGAAGCAAACTCTGATTACCTTCTTTAGTCACCGAGGCACCTCTTCGAGCTGGTGTCATGTCCGGTGTTGGTTCTGGTATTCCCAACATCAGTACTAACATGGTTCATTTTTCTGCTCCGTTTGTTTAATAACCAGGTTGCACAGCACCAGGCGCTTTGGGACTCGTTTGTTGAAGTCCTTTTGCTTTCAGAACAAAAAGGGGGAGGAGAATGTGAAGACGCTGCTGTGAATGTGGTTCGTTTTTTTTTGTTTTAAACAATGGTTACTTCATTTAGGGGGAGTTTCTAATGTAGGGGGAGCTTCTAATTCAGGGAGAGTTTTTAGTCTTTTGATCATTTTCATGCGTCTTGGGTATTTTGTCTAGAAAGGCAAAAGGGGGATATTGTCGAGGATTTTATTATTGGGAATAATTCCTTATTTAGTTGTTTGCCTTTCTTGGGCTCAAAATAAATTAGGGAACTAGATTTAGGACTTTATTTGTTTCCTAGATTATGTACAGGACTTTATTTAGTTTCCTAAATTGTGTTTAGGATTTATTTTACTTGTTTACCAAGTTTAGGATTTTAGAATTGTCTATTTAAGACAAGAGAATCCTAAAGCTTGTAATCACTTCACGCACAAAATTTTGGAGCAGCTCAAGACGCACAGCAAGTAAAGGACGTGAAGACTACTTGGAGCCACTATCCGAGATCAAGAAGTTCTTCGAAATTGCATAACCAACGGAGAAGATCTTTCATCAAGGCGACAAGTATTTAGTATCAAGTTTTTGATATTTTAGTTTTCATATATTACTCCATATTTTTGTATTGGTCGTGAACAATAAAGTAATATAGTTTTCGGGTTTGTACACCCAAGTTCACAAGTACTTTTACTTGTGAACTGAATTTATTTGCTGTGTCCTTAAGTTTTATTTCCGCTGCATAATTTTCGATTAACTCTGGTTGATGTTGTTATCCAGTGTTGTCTAACATTGATAACAACATCATAAAACTGAGACTTATTTTCAAAACCATAGACCTTCAAATTTACAACAACAACAATATAATTAGAAATATAATACATAACAAAATAATAATTGAATCGCACTAGACGATAATTATTATAATGAATAACACGACAATTTTTATCAAGGTCCATGAACTAGTTACAATATACAATAACAAAATAGATAATGAATATTATATGGTAAAATACAAATGTGAGATTGCATAAATGAACAGTGGTTATCATAACAATGATTAATTAGGTGGTTTTTTACTATAATGACTGGCTTTTATAATATGATGTATTGGTATGAAATTTTGGCCTAACGAGTAACACGTTAGTCCATCCTGACAAGAGTGTTGCCCTTATCCTAATCGTCATCCTACAACTCAAGCATTAACCTCCAAATCAGTAATAAAGCTACACTAATACGGCTTTTTTAAGGGAATATGACGGTATTGGTGTTTTTGTTCCTTTAATACGAATCATTATATCGTAGACTTGTTTGAACTTTATAAGAGGCACCTAATAATTTAGGGTAGGTCTTTTATAAGACCAGTCTCCTATTATAAGATCAGTTTTTACTATATCTACCAATTAACTCGTTCCAACTCATTCGACCAGCCCAACCCATTATTTTTAATTACAAAGAATAAAAAAAATATAACTTTATATTTCTCTCTCCAATACAACCACACACTTGCTCTTCCTATTGCCAGATTCTGAAAGTCACTGTAGGCGGCCGCCACGGGCCACCACCGCCATTTTTTGCCGGTGATATCTTTTTACAAATTATATACCATTTGAACCATCTCATTTTCCTCGTTTCAGATTCAAAATTGAAAATACGATTTGGTACTCCAATCACCATAAGTCTAAGGGCAAAGACTCAGAATTATCAACTTTAACCTCCAATGTACAACGATTCACCGACCAAAAATATCAATCGATTGCTACCTCTCTACTCGTCTCGTTCTGCTCTACAATACTGTCAATTCAAAAAAAAAATCTGCCTAGTTTTTAGTATTGCAAAAGTTAAAAACTAAAAGTATCACAAACTCAATTTAAAGTATCACAAATCCAACTAAAAGTATCACAAAATCAACTAAAGTATTACAAAATCGAGTAAAAGTAACAAATGTTATATTTTATATTTTTACATATTTTTTTTTTACAAAAACCAAAGTATCATAAAATATTGTTAAATTATTACGAAATATAGTTAAAATGTCACATATTCCATAATTCAATTTCTTTTACTTACATATGTTCCTTCTACGTCTAGATAATTAAAAGGATTACAAAAATTTGATCGCGTATCACAAAATATAGTAAAAGTATCGCATATTTCCTAATACTTGTACATTATACTAAATTTGTAATACTCAATAAAGACATATAATATAATGTATTTGCACCTACAACTTTGATACTTTTAACTCAAATTGTGATACTTTTACTGCATTTTGTGATACTTTTACATAATTATACTATATATTACTATTATCGAATGTTGTGATACTTTTTACTAAATTTGTGATACTTTTAAATATATATGTAATACTTTTAAATAAATTTGTGATACTTTATAATAACTTTTGATACTCCTATATTATACTCCATATAGGATTATAATATACAATAAATATACTTTTACATAAATTATACTATGTAATACTATTAACTAAAGTTGTTATACTTTTATAGTAATTTGTAACACTTTTACAATAATTTTTAATATATTTATATGAAAACATCTTATTAATCTGTAATACTTTTGTATGAGTTTGTGAAACTTTTAGTTGTTTTTGTAATACTTTTAAATTCTTCATATAATTTATTATAGTACTTTTACTCATAAATATAATACTTTTAGTTCAAGTTATAATACTTTTAATTACATTTGTAATACTTTGAATTATCTATTTTAAAAAACATATATGTAATTATAGAAATCAGATATCAAAATTATGTGATACTTTAACCTTTTTTTTTTTTGATACTTAAGCCATTTTAATGTAATTTCTAATATATGTATATGAAAATAAATATCATATTGATTTGTAATACTTTTGCATGAATTTGTGAAACTTTTAACTCATTTTGTAATACTTTTAAATTCTTAATGCAATATCAACAATCCCACCAATTCAAAGTCCAAAAAATCAAGTACACCACTTGCACCCAACCCCTAGCTACCCACTCTAATACCTCATAACCCAAGATCTTCCCACACCACCTGCAGATTGATAAAATCATTTGCAAAAGCCACATTAATACAAAACAACATCTCAACACCTACACACACCACATCACCGACACAACACTTCACTGGAGACACACATGTGTGTTTGACATCACTTCAATGTCTATGCCCCTTTATCATTCGATGTTGCTATATTGAGAGATAAATGCAAGGAGGTGTTACCTTTGGATATTCTGGTGGCCGTTGATGATCTGAGCTTAATTTTCCTTTGTGAGGATGATGGAGATGCAGAGGTGATTATGAGTGTTGAGCCCCATTTATCATCGCCTTAGGCTTTATTGAAGATTGAGATTCAGGTGGTGGAAGAGGTAGTATTGAAGGAGCCTAATCCCCCTCTATTATTCCTGAATATTGATATATGTGATTTTAAAGATATGGCGATTGAGAGAATGAAAGAGTATGTCGACCGATTTTGGGAAATGGGTGTTCTTGCAAATTCTTTTTTGGGATATTTGCATTTCTCGGAGACCGTTTTGTATGCTCAATGGATGTTTTGTCTTCCCGGCGGTCAAGCCTCATACCATGCACCCGTTATGTGCCAAAAATTTCTCGGAGGTCGATTAACCTCTTTTTTGGCCTTTTAAGCAAGATGGTACACTCATTCCTTTTATTTTGTTACTTACTTTACATGGTCGCCTTAGCGAGTTTTATTGCTCTTTCTTACTTTTGGAAAATATTAAGGCATGGCATGATCACCATCTATTTTTAGATTTTAGATAATATTATTTTTAAAGATCACCAATCTAAAGATGTTAAACAAGCCCTTCTTGGGAGACAACCCAAGTTTTTACTTTCTTTTGAGTATTGTTTGCATTTTTATTTTAGTACATTCTCTTGTTTTTGTTTTTCTCCTACTTACCCATTTTATAGGTTCCTCTCATTTTGGCTGTCAATGTGGACGTCACCACTCGACTCTTCTACTCATGCATGATTTTAAGAGCATATCTCTTACCCTAATATTTTATTATTTTATCTTGCTTTATGTGAAATGAGGGCATTGCAAGGTTTGAGTGTGGGGGAAGTTTGCCTTGTTTTGATGTGTTTTATGTATGCTTGTTTGTGGTAATGAATGAGTCGTGTGTAGTTGACATTGCTTAGAGCCTTGGTGAAGTAACGTGAGACATTGGTTAGGCGTCTTAGACTTTTGTTCGGCTTTAGTATAATTGTGGGACTTGAAGTGTAGGTTTATTGTGAAAGTGCACCGAGCCTTGTTCTATCCATGTATATCTTGAGCAAAAGTTGAATACTTCTTAATAGCCCCGTGCTCCATTGCTCTCTATTATTAAGAGTTTGTAATAAATTATGAGATGTTATGCCTTATCCCTTAAGGCCTTCGTTGAGATTTATTGAAGAATATGTAAATTGCATGTCACAGCAAGTATGGGAGTTGTAAACAATCAAATGTACATTTTGTAATTCATGTTGTAAATACTTGCTCGCCTAGTACCTCATCACTTAGTATGCAAAAACAAATAAAAAGAAAATAAGAACAGTACAAGAAGAGAAATCCTTGTACAAGTTATGTTAGTGAAATAAGTGGTGAAAAACCCTTACGTATTTTTAATTTTTATTTTTCAGAAAAAATTTATAAAGAGGTGCATAGATGATTGGGCTAGTAGGATGCCGATTTATCAATTTTGAGCGTGGGTAGACCTTGATCGCTACATAGACAAGAGACGTGCACAAAAGGCAACTCATTGTATTGATCGACCAGAAGGGAGTCTAAATTTCTTATCTCAAAATATCATAGATATCCTTTGTTATAGTTTTAAGTGATGAGGTACACTAACTATCTATTAATTTGCGTCATTATCCATAGTCCACTCGGAGTTAGATTTTATTGTCTAAGTCTAGGTTCAGTTTTGCTTGAGAACAAGCAAAAAGCTAAGTACGGGGGAGTTGATTTGTACATATTTGTATGTATTATTCATGTGCTTTTGTGTCTTTCTTTTCATATTTAGGTCAGGGTTTAATATGATTTGAGTCATTTTGTCTTATTTCATGTTTCCATAGTTCATTTTGTCTTTTTATGATTTCTCGTGTTTTTGGCTCGTTTTAAGGTTTTTTTACTTGGTTTTTATTGTAGAAAGTCAAATTTGGTCAAAGTGGGTCCGGTTCAAGGTTGGGAAATGAGCCAAGCCTGATGAACTCGATGATAAGTGTCAATGAGCCATTGGCACAAAAATTTGACGAAAATGATGAAAAACGTGGTTGCCAACATTGTCGGCCCACAAAGTTTTAGTCGCAATCGTAACCGTAACCTTATATTTCTCATAGAGAGTTTTAATCTCAATTTTTCATCTCTAATAACACACAACACATGGAACCAGTCATTCATTTCTGCTAGGCAAAGGAGAAAAGATCATGAGAAGTAGAGTGCTTGCATTCACATTTGCTACATCGAAGTAACTTCATTTTATTGAGGTGGGGATTTTATTTTACTACATTATGTTTCTCTATATTGAATACTTTATGTATTTAAATTTGATGTTGCAATGTGATTAAGTGAAATTTAATATAAAAAGTATAGACGTCAGCAGTGACCAGGAGATGAATCCGTGCCCGAGGAAAAGGGTCATCCCAGTGCACCACATTGCTACAAACATAAACTAGCCAATACAAGAACTTGAAAAGACATGAATGAAACGATATATTATATAGGTTTGATTGTATATATGTGATGTATTTAATATTGGCAAATGGATCCACACAGAGAAATTTAAAAGATCACATCCATGTTTGTAAAACTTCTTAAGTTGAGGAGCTCGGACATGGATATGCGATGGTGGATGCATCAAAGTGTTTTTATTTTAAAATTTTACGTCAAAACATTAGTTTTATTTTGCTTCAATTAATTTGTATATTTCTTAAATGAATGGTTGCAGATAAGTTATTTGGGATGCAAGTTTTCTTAAAATTAATTATTCAGCAGGTGTACCAGTTTTCTTAGTTCAGTTTTAAATGTCAAAACTCCAACTTTTAGATTGAACACTTATATTGAGTTGGATCATTACCCCATGATTATTTGTAAGAGCTCATTAAATAATATATATAAACATTTATACATACTCGAACTAATGTTAGTAGGTGCCGCAATTAATATCATGAGTAAATAGGCATAGAATGCTTATCTTAGTTGACGGTGATGACTCTATAAATTAACTGTATTGTTGTCATTGTTACGCCTTTCACTAAATGACTTGATGTCACTCGTATTTCCATTGACGGCGCCACTTGGTGCAAGCAAAAAAATTTGGCTCACAATGAATGAGGTCAGACTGCTCGAACTTCCTTCTCGAATTAGACCGACCTGCAAAAACCCACATGGCGAACAGACCCACTGTGGTCACTCCGATGCTCAACTCAATAACCTTATAAACCTTATAAAAATGAGAGTAGTAATAAAAATTCAACATAAGTTCATGTGTTCATATGATCATGATGATGTTGACGTTGGAGTTGAAGTTATGATATAAGAGCCTGAATCCTCTATTTATAAGATTATTTAGACTTGTCCACCATCCAATATGATTTCTTCCCAAGATGGGATTAAATCTCCTGATTGTACTCAATCTCCATAATTAGGAAATATTATCATACTAGGATTCTTACTTCTCGTAATACCATATAAATATAATATTACCATAAAACATTATTACCATAAAAATAAGAACCTCGTATGCCAGAATCTAGAACATTATACCTCATTCTTTACATTCTTACCTTATTAGCGACCTTTTAGTGCCCACTTACTTTATTCTGCTACCTCATTGTCGGGATCTGTTTTAGATAACTTGGCCTTTGAGAGCCCATGCGATCTGATTTTGATATCTACACTTCTTAAGAACATCATTATCTTATTCTGCTTACCTATTTATCAATTTTCTTACCATAAATAGCCGAGCCGATTTTTGATGCCACATCAGCTAGTCCCCCATATTATTATTATTTTGTTTTGTTTCTTTAGAAAACTTCCTTTAAATGAATTACAAGTTTAGGTTTTTATTCAGTTTCAATATATCAATTATTATGTTTATAAATAAAGAAAAAAATAGTAATTCCTTTAATATTATAACAGTGGGTAGTTATAAAGTCCCACGCACAAACTACCCACCAGTGTTCAATTTGATCTGCGTGTCTGAGGTGCAGGCCATCATAGGTCTCCACTTCCATGTAAGAAGATTAGTCTAGTGTCACGGGTCGTGATAAGGGACTCAGCAACCTAAGACTAGGCACAACCCAAGGGTCGTTCCACCCAATATATTCAAGCACAATGAGGCATATTGCGCGTGGCACTTATATAGTGTCGTGGGCTAACCGACTTAGGAAGCTCAAGGCAAGATGTTCGAGATGTACTGGGCCAATCCGTCTTCATGAAGCCAAAGCCCAGCAGAGACCTTAGCGTAAGAGGTTCTCTTGTATATTTTGTTTCCTTAGATGTAAGAGGCATCCTTGTACGCAACATCTAGAATGTTCTAGGAGTTACCTAACTGAGCGGCCCTTATGGGCCGAAGCGTTAATCTAGTAGAGTAGATTAGATAAGGGGAAACCCTAACCCTAGCGTAGTAGTGTTAGTATAAATAGGCCACTCACCTATTGTAATTGTTATCAATGAGTTTCTAAGGGCATTAGTCCAAGAATTAATTCCCCAACTCTTGTCCACTTCTTTCTTTCTTATTATTCTTATTTTGTTCGTATCAGCTCTAAAAGTTAGGCTAGCCGAGATGTCTCGTAGATTCTCTGATGTCAAAATTTGACATGCTCAGCATCGCACATGCACCTATCCCATCTAAGGGGATAGGCCCGTGATAGTTGGTATCAGAGCTATATTAACTATTGATGTCATCGATACGGTGTAGCTCAGATCTGGTCGTCCGATCGGTTCCGAGGCAATCCTCATGGTGGAGTTTGGACAAAGCAAGGAAGAAACATGGCTGGTCCTAATGACCTAGAAAATTTGGAGAGATATCAAGGGGAACCGAACACCCCTAGTGCTGACACAAGTGTATCTTTCCTTGAAGGTCAAGAAGGACCTACAAAATGCCTATGTGTTGTGGGAAGTGGGTGTTTGTATCGAGAATACCCCTGATCGGGCGGATTTCTCAAGAATAAGACGGACTCGAGACTGGATAGTTGTTTTGGTTGGCATCTAATATCAGATCTATGTTCTGGAGGTTACTCCCATAAGATCAGTGGTGAATGGACATGATTTAGCCCATGTACGAGTCATTGATTCAGGTTCAGGCGAGATCCAACGATAAGAGAAGTCCATCTTCATGATGACTGAATGAGATCTACACTTGGTAGTTTGTGGGATTGACCTTATGAAGACTAAGATCGATGAAGGACACATGGCGCCAATGTGTTTACTTATTTGTGAATCAGAGACTTGTGAAGGGTCGAGGGACTTTCAAGAAGTGTACGAATTCTTGTACAAGGGGAGATAGTACTTTGATGTCAATAGAATCGATGTCGTTGATGCGAAGCTGCGGGCTGTTCTGGGCATCTTGATCAATCAGTTGCTACAAGTGATGCAAGAATGTGAGGGGGTGCGGGGAACTACCTCAGTCCTCTCGTGGGAAGATTTTGCAAGGTGTCTCAATGACGATTTAATTGTGAGTGTTTTAGGCTCGAGGTGAATCAACCCTTAGGTCTGTAGATCAGGATGGTGGAGTAGCAGACACGAGACGTGCGATAGGCGACATGGTTGACTGAGCTCAAGGGGATGAGCTGGATAAACTGAATTCACATGGGTGGTGAAAGGTTTGGTGGGGGAGCCAACAAAAATGAAGCACTAAGTGTGGAACAAGCTTGTTCAATAGATTGTTGTTATTCATGTGGACACACAAGCCGTGTGGATAGGGATAACCTATGTTCAGGCAGTACTCTAGTGAAAAGAGGTGGAGTAAAAGGCCATTGTATCAGGGTGGTTATAGCCTTAGAGAAACTCCATGAGTTGCTGATGGGAAGTACTACCAGTGGAGATAACATCACGAAGGGGCAGACTGACTTGATAGTAGTCAACACCTTGATGGGAACCAGGAAACTTACAGTGCAGGGAATGTGGCCAAGTGTCTAACTTCAAGAGAAGAAAGTTGACGGCATCATTGGACTTAGAAATCAAGACAACAAACAACACACTTGAAAGTGTGGATATAAGAGCAACAGGGAGAAGGGTAGTCTTGGAACACCAGCAAGGAGTCGCGAACCTTAGTGGTGAAGCAATGATGTACCACAACGAGGTGACCACACCAAGACAACGTGGGGGGACAAGGGGGTGTCCCAAACCCTATTCAAACTCATGCGGATGTGATAATTGGGAGGTGGACAGGGCTTAGGAGAATTTTATGAGGTAAGGATCGAGACAACGGCACCAAGGGTTATTCACATGGGATAACCACCCATGAGGATGTTGCTTACCCAGTTAGGGTCAAGTGGAGCACAACTAAACAGGGACTTGGGACAGAGAGATCCACCGGGATGAAAGCGTGAACACTTGTAAAACCATTACAAGGGGTGAACAGGTTGTTCACAAGAGACGAGCAAACTAGCAAGACAACAATCGAGTCTATGTTGGAGGATCCAACACACATGTTGATCATGATTGGGGATATCGAGGTCCCAGTTCTAGTACAGAGAGGGGAAACACATAGAAACGTGCGTAGTAACATTATCGGTACATTGGTAGTCACTCGAACATGCAAGTGATTCAAAGAAAATGACAAGCATGGAAAGGTCATACCGGGCACGACCGAGACAGGTATGAAGTCCGGGGTAAAACCATCAATGATCCAAGATAGAGGGAATGCTGGGGCGATTCACAAGAAGGGTAAATTAGTAATTCCATAAACTGATATGTGCATATGTGTCATTCTGGGGAGCTCGAGGGATAGAGCAAAGCCAAGTGAGAGCTGGAAAGTTTCAGAAGGCAGGGCAACACCTCAAGAAACTCGGTGGACCAATATGTTAGGTCGGTCTGAGATTGCCTACTCGTGACAGTTTGAGAAAGACACGGATGAGAGTGTGCAGATCGCGCCACATGGGATGAGCTAACTGGGATCAAGGCTCATAGAGACAAGGCGGGACCTTCTTTCCCTAGTATAGCAATTACGGGTCATACGATAGGGTCAGCAAGGGTGAACTCTCCAAGGTAGGTTATGGAAGCAGACGTATATCGATACTGAGTACGACTTGGGTGGGGGAGGATGTCATGGGTCGTGATAAGGGACTCGGCAGCCTGAATCCTAGGTGCACAATCATGGCATGTATGCTTAGTGCAAGGCGCTATGCGGGTGTTTCGATAGGACCAAGGCTCATGGATTTGAGCCTGATGGGCAGGACTACTAGGATAGAGGACATATGGTGCTGGGAGCTAGGCGAGATGGCTGAGCGGGGTGGACTGACTAGTGATAATATGCGTAGGGACATGTGATGTTCATTCGCATGATGTGGTCATCTGGCAAACAAGGCACACAAGAGCTGGATCCGGGGCGAGGATCTTAGTGACTTAAGGGAAAGAGAGTGCGAGCGGCAACCCAAGGGTCGTTCCACCCGATCTAATCAAGCCCGATGAGAGGCATCGTACGTGGCACTTATATAGCGTTGTGGTCCAACAAGCCCAAGGCAAGAAGTTCAAGACGTACTGGGCCAATCCATCTTGACATAGCCAAAGCCCAGTAAATACCATAGCTCAAGAGGATCTCCTGTATATTTTGTTTCCTTAAATGTAAGAGGTGCCCATCTACGCAGCGTCTGAAATGTTCTAGGAGTTACCTAACCGAGCAACGCTTATGGGTCGAAGCATTGGGCTAGTAGAGTAACTTGGAGAAGGGGAAACCCTAACCTTAGTAGAAATAAGCTATCAAAAAACAACTTTACAGGAATATAGTAGGACCAATTCCAAGATAAGCTATAAATAAAAATTAGAAATAAAGGATTTTAAAGTAAATAGGTAACAAATCAAGTCGACAGCAACTGAAAGGATACCAGTACATATACACATGGAAATAGAAAACAAGATCATCTCCTCTCATCAACACTGCATGTTTACATAAATAAATAAAAGAAAAGATGAAGGAAAAAGAAACCCCAAAGACAAACCAATCTATCAAAATAATAATAATAATAATAATAATAATAATAATAATAATAATAATAATAATAATAATAATAATAGACTAACTTTCCTTGTGACTAGTTTAAATGCCCATAAATTTAAGAAACTGAGATCTATAGACATTTAAGTGCTTTTAAAAAAACATGGCGAATCATTTATGTAAAAGTAAGACAATTGTTTCCGATGATAGAATCCGTGAAGGATAGCAGGACTTGCTAAAGGCAGCGAGATAAATGAGCACAAGCAGTTATTTGAAATCTATAATAAACATGTTGAATCCAACAATTACCTTAAAGAATGGCAAGGCATATGATTTTGAGGATCTCAAGTGCTGCATATACTTACTGATGTCTGTGTGTGTCCCTCTGTCAGCGAGAGGTTTTATGCAAGGCAGGAGTAATCGCCTAATTATTCAATTAGTAAAGCCTCCATAATCTCAACACACAATTATATAATGGAGTTTCACATAGAGATTACAAAAATCCAACACATTTATCTGAAAGCTACTAATACTGTGGTAGGGTAACTTCTGAATATCTAATGTCCATTAACCTGCAATACTAGAAAACTGGATGACAATATTTAGTTGGTAATGGTGTGCTTTTGTTTTAAGCGTAACTTCGAGATATGATAATGAAGCCCCATTCTAGAAATATTGCGGTTAACACAAAAGCTTAAGAATCAAAAACCAATACATAGATAAGCAGATGTCTTCTTCAATAGCTACAAATGTGGTACAGAGAAACCTTTTCTAACACCGAACTGCACTGTGAAGTAAGTATTTCAAGACGTCAACTAGGTACGAAACGAAACAATGAAAATTAGAATTAAACATCAACATAAGATTTAAATAATAATTAACTAATCGATTAATGAACAACATATTGTAACCCTAGGAAATAACTATAAAGTGAAATAAGATCAAATCGGGACTTAATCGACCAGATTATACCTAAAACACCATAGCAGAAAAATGAAACAACCAGAAAAAATTGAAATTAAAAATAATCCTGCAAAAATAGGAAACATTGTCGAGGAGTAAATTGGGGAAAAGCTGAGAGGTGGTGAGGAACTGAGCGCAGCAAGGGCAATCGCTCTTGTTTTGGAGATGAGTGACGATGCACATGTAGTAGAAGCTATGACTTCAGGCATTTAAGAAGGCATCTTTTAATAGCTGCATACATATCAGACAAAGCAGTTCCTTATCCTCCATCGGTGACGCCGCCGTTCCGATCGAGGTGCCCCCCATCCCACGATGGTCCGGACGGAATGGGAGGAGGTTGTTTAGTTGTGAATAAATGGTGGTGGGTGTGGTGTGAATTCAGCAAAGAGGGAAAATGACGGGAGAGGGAGGGAGAGCAAGGGCAAAATGACGGGATTCTTTTTTTTTTTTTGGCAAACAAAGTAATTTTTTTTTAAATTACATTCCAGTACATCTTTAGGAAAGGCGTTCTAAATAATATGATATACTAGAATGCCTTTAAAATATGTTCTAAAAAATTGCATATACACTAGTGCAGAAACTGCATTCTAGAACAGAACATCCTAGTGCATCCAGAAGGGTATTTAAAATACAGTTCTGGATTAGACTTTCCAGAACGGTATTTGAAAATACCGTTCTGGATAGATGATTTTCCAAAACGTTATTCAAATATCGTTCTGGAAAGTAGACATTCTAGAACGGTTAGGGAAAAACCATTCTGGATTATGTGTCGATCCAGAACGGTATTCGGATAACGTTCTGGAATGTGTGCATTCTAGAGCGGTATTTTTAAAATCGTTCTAGATTGACGTACATTCCAGAACGGTATTAAAATACCGTTCTGGAATGTACGTCAATCCAGAACGGTTTTAAAAATACCGTTCTAGAAAGTATTTTCAAAATTTAATACCGCCCGAATGAAAAATTTTGCCGCCCATATTTTTCCTTTCTAGAACGGTATTTTTAAAACCATTCTGGAGTGACGTACATTCCAGAACGGTATTAGAATACCGTTCTGGAATGTTCGTCAATCTAGAACAGATTTTAGAAAATCGTTCTCGAAAGTCTTTTCGAAATATAATACCGTGTGAATGAATTTTTTTTGCCGCCCATATTATTTCTTTCCAGAACAGTATATTTAAAACCATTCTGGATTGACATACATTCCAGAATAGTATTTTAATACCGTTCTGGACTGTATATCAATCCAGAACGGTTTTAAAAAATCCATTCTCGTAAGTGTTATCCAATTATAATGCACCTATGTTTCTATTTCTTTTCTTTTTCTTTTTCTATTTCTTTTATTTTTCTTTTTCTATTTCTATTTCTATCTAATTGACAGAACCCTCCAATTTCTTCCCCAAACTCAAAATCTCCAAATCGGAAGATCTCTCGTGGTCTTCGACGGCAGTTTAGACAACGGCGAACGACCCCCAAAATCCACCGGCGATAGCTCCGACAAATTCTGAGGAACATATGCACTAGTATGAATTTCAAGATCCAACGGTGAGCCAAATTCTGAGGGACACCACTCTGCCGACGTACCCCGCCACCCTCTGGACCCCCTCACCGTAACGGAGCTCAACAAAGTTCAAGAAATCATCCGAAAAGAAGACCTCTTTAGGAACAATAAAGCCTACGAGCTTCACTGGGTAGTCCTCGAAGAGCCGGACAAGAAAGTGGTGCTCCGGTGGGAGAGGGGGGACCCACTGCCGCCGAGGAGGGCCGCTGTCGTCGCACGCGCGGGCGGGGCATCGTCACACGTGCTGACGGTCGACTTGGGTTCCGGTGAGGTGACCCATCACGAGACGGGTCATTTGTCGGGTTACCCGATTATGACGGTGGAGGACATGATGTCGGTCACATGGGCCCCGCTGCCGAGCGCCTATTTCAATCGGACGGTGCTGGAGAGCGGAGTGGATTTGGCGGACCTTGCTTGCTTGCCCATTTCAACTGGATGGTTGGGTAAGATCAATGTTTGTCATCACATATTTTAATATTATTTATTATTTTTCCCAGGGTTTATATATTTTTTCTATATGACATCAATTTGGTTCGATTAATTATTTATCAAACTGTTAGTTAATTTTTATTTATTTTTTGTATAAAAATATTATTAAAAAGGAACATATTCTGGGACTTATAAACAGAGATATAAGAACAATAAGTTGAGAGGCAGTGTTTCTAATAAATTACAAAGATAAACACAAATAATGTACAATTTGAAATATGATTTTATTGTTGGACTATAGTAGAAGAATGTTGTTATACAAGTCAAATTTGAAATATGATTTATAAAACCTACATCTATTTATTTCCCAAATATGGTTTTGACAAATTTCTAAATAAAATACTTGGACACTCCATTTAATAGAAATGTTTGTTTTTATTTAAACTCATACTAGTATGGAGGAAGACAAGAAGAAGAGGAAAAACAAGAACAAGAAGAAGAATAAGCAGGCCAATAAACAGGCAAAAAGTGAGGTAAGGGAATCAAATTCGGAGAGTTAAAGCCATGTTCTGGAGATAGAACCGAATAGTAACGGTCAAGAGTCAGAGGCTATAGATTCATCAAACGATGTTGAGGGGCATATTGATGTTGGTAGGGGAGAAAGTCATGCTAATGGCAATAGAGGAGTAAGTTTATTTATTTATTTATTTCGTTCTGTGTGTGTACTATTTGAGAATGTACTGATCGTATAACAAATGTTTGTCATTTTATTATATTGGTTCACAGACATTAGCTGAAGCTGAGAAACAATATTGGCTGGGCAGAGAGGTAAGGGAAAATTTGATCTATATAGTGTCGTGACTCGTGACTTGTAATTTATCATAATACTATTTATTGTTTCTAACTCGAAGGTTTATATAGGCCAGTTTTCAAGAGAAAGTAAAAGAGCTCGAAGCTGAAAAGGATGCCCAGATACAGAAGGAGGTTAAAATCCTAGCGTTTTGTTTTCCTGTCATTTTATTTTCACCACTCATTATATGTACATATGTTTTTTAATTTTTTATTTTTTTGGTTTTCTTCCTGTGTGTTTTATAGAGTTTCATGTATGTCAAAAATTGTCTCTTATATTAGGATTTCCAAAACCTTGTTTTTTTTTTAATCAGTCGAAGAGATAACGAATGCCATAAAATTGGTGAAATATGATTTTTGATAAGCTAAGCAATCCATAGGAATACACATCCACACGAAGATCCGAGTATAATCAGCTACATTATGGATTTTTTTAAATGATTACTTAATCTTCTGTGCTTTGCTCCCTTGCTCACTTCTTCAGTTTTCTAGGGGAAGACTGCGGCTGTAGATAGGAAACTCGAATAGAAACACTGATTTGAACCATGTCGACAAATTACCGTACAGTCCAGGTGGAAGCAAGATGAGAGGACTCGTCGTGCTTTTATAGTGCCTGTATGCCGAAACATTTCCGTACTTTTTGTCAGCTGATTCCTCGAGCAATGGTATGCCGCTGAGAATAAGAAGCAATAATGTAAGAAATATCGGCCCGGAGATGACGAGCCATTCTGCGTTTTCTAGTACAGGAGTTGCAGCCACAAAAATTCCCCACCAGAGAAAGATCTCGCCAAAGTAGTTGGGGTGACGAGAATACTTCCAAACTCCAACATCGCACCATTTTCCCCAGTTTTCAGGAGAATTTTTAAAATTCAATTTTTGTTGGTCACCGGTTGCTTTAATAAAAAGGCCTAAAGCCCATATGACCCTTCCTATAATGTCCTCGGCTCGAATTGAAGGATCTCGGTCGCCTGCATTAACAACCGTCACAGGCAAACTCACAGTCCATACCCACACAGCCTGAAAAACCCAAATAACGGATAATTTTCCCAGATTATCGCGCATATTGTCAAAGCGGCGGTCCTCACCCCAGCGTATTATCCTCATTAATAGAAACAGTCCCAGTCGAAGACCCCAGATGACTACAAGTATGGACAAAACCACCTGTCGAAAATTCCATGATCCCTTCACAATCAAGGTCAACACAGCAAGTATAAGAAAATTCGTGCTGCCTGCAAAGTCGGTGACCTTATCGAATCTAAGAAGCGCTGTGATGACGAAGAAAAAGAATTGATAGGTCACAGTTACAATTGCAGTGAGGGCCAAGAAATGGGAGTCGAGAACTCTTGCCATTGCTGAATTAAATAAAATCTTGCCAAAAAATGGGTGTCGACAACTGTTGGACTCGTTGCAGACGTCAAATTAATTATGGATATATTTTTAACTATTTATTCCAAAACCTTATTTTTCTTTTAAATGAAAGTCCAAAACCGGGACTGGAAAGTCCCAAAACAAACACAACCTTAGTGTTTTGATCCTCAGTGAATGGCTTAATTTATTCTTCAATAGTGTCGCATTTAGTTTTTTGTTTTCCTAAAGACTTAATGGCTGTTTTGCTTTTGCAGGGTAGTGAAAGAGAAAAAGTCAAACAATTACAGGATGAGAAGAATGCATCCATGCAGAACGAGGTATTGAAATTTATCCTTGTACTTTTGACCCTCGTTTTTTATTCTGTATGTATTTATATATGTACATAATTCTTTGTGAATACACCCATTTTAATTAATATGTCATATGCTTTTACAGGCTCTCCTTGAGGAGAGAATTAAGCATTTGATGAAGGAAAAGGATGAAAATGCACAAAAAGAGGTAATAAGTAGTTACGTTACCAGAGGATGWCTTTGTTTACAGCCTGTGAATGGCTTAATTACTTTTCAGGTAGTGTAAAGTTTTAGTTTTTATTGTGTTTCACAGGCTAGTGAAAGAGAAAAAATGAAACTATTATAAGATGAAAAGAACACATCCATGCARAACGAGGTAGTTTTGAATTTTCATAGAAATTGACCCAGTCTGTCGGTTGAAAATCTTTATCATGCAATGAGTTTTTCTAKTTTCTTTTATTTGTGCAAGCAATTAAGAACGGAAGCAGTATGTGACAATGTTGGCTTGTACAGGTTAGCCTAAAGGAGAAACTAATGCAGTTGGAAAAGGAAAAGAATGCGTTGAGCTTCAATTAGGTAATTTACAATTTGAAACTAATAAGGTTAAGATAAATTTTTTGATTTGGATATCATGACCCGCTAATTTCCAAGTTRTATATATTTTTTAGCAGTAGCTGATATTTTCTAGACTTACAGGGTATTCAAGAATAGAAAATTCTACAATTACAAAAGGAATTGGAAGTTCACTTGCAGAGAGTGGTAACACTACATAAGTAGATTATTTATTTTTATTGATTTTACATTTTCTTTCTTAAATTTTAAGGCATAATCATATAAAGATAGTGACACAAGTCTTTTGCCTTTTTTTTTTCAAAACTAAAAATTGAAATATTTTTTAAAATTACAAATGCTCCTTCACATTAATGTCTCTCTTATAAATTTATATATGATGCTGTTTATTTATTTTTTAATTGTAATGAATTAGGGTTCATGAACATCCTTGAACTTGATGATTAAGTAATGTGAACTGGGTATTTCAGAGCAGATGTATCTATCATGAATTACTGCTATGGTTGATTACAATTGCATAATTTTTAGAGCAGATTTGTTCTTTTTAATAATGATTTTCGGAAGGTTATATGGCTTGCTCTATACAGTGTGTTATTGCAACTGATTGGACATCTTTGAAGTTGATACTAGTTATATACGCTATACTCCATTAACTATTATYCTATTCATCTTCTTAATATGATGAATGACCTGGAATTATAGATTGTGAATGGACCTGAATTGTTGAGCAAATTTGTTGGTGAAACTGTAAAAAAATGTGCGACATCTGTTTGCTGATGCTGAGAATGATCAAAGAACCAAAGGTAGGTGATCTGTAGGGTTAAAAGTCCATACTTAACCTGACATGTGTTCTTGGCTCATTGTTTCTCTTCATCTTTCAGGTGACCAAAGCAAGCTGCATATCATTATTTTTGATGAAATTGATGCAATTTGTAAGGTATTGGATTAGGAAACTATGTAGAAATATTCCATATTTGCTCTTTATGCATAATGTTAATCTTTGTGGTCCTTGATAGTAGCTTTCACCTCTTTTTGGCTGCTCCTTATATTTGCTTCTATTACCTTAGGTTAGATGATTATGATGCTTATTTGGTTGGTGTATTTGGTCAGATAAGCGCTTAATTTTGTGAATACATTAACTTTGGAACTTAATATTTGGTAGAAATTACAAGTTCATTTTTTTGGCATAATCCAATTTGCATTTCACTTGTTGGCAAAGTCTAATATGTTCTCTGATCACTGGCTTTGGTCTGGAAGCCAGCTAGCTCCTTTTTATTAGGCATAATCAAGTTCAGCTCGACCATTCACACTTATGTGTAAACTGCTAGCCTATTTTTGCTCTCTCATGTCTTATAAATTCTTCGTAAATGTTATAGGATTGGATGTTAGGGTTGCACATCACGACAACTATTTTCCATCCGCTCATTATTTTCTGCACAAACATATGTTTGTGTTTTTATTATATTTAATGGATTATTAATTTATTTTATTTTGTTTCAAGGGGCTTTTTCTTCAATTTTTTAAGTTTTTCCTAGAGTTTTCTGGGTTTGGATATGTATTTTTTTTTAAGTTTTATACTAGGATCTAGTTTTAGGGGACTTGGTCTAACTCGCCTGAATATTGACAGGAGATCCGGCTCGGTGATGTGGATTTGATTCATGCTTTATTTGAGAGGGCAATAAGTTTGAGCCTTCCCCAGAGTTCCTCGTTGCAAGAATATGCGGACAACTCGGGTGGGGCCTCTTTCAGCAATGTGGATTTTGAGGAGAATAATGCGATTTCGCAACATGGCTCGTGGCAGCAAGTGACTCCGAGGTTACTTATTTCGAATATTAGATTTGTTGTTTTGAACACTTGATGAATACTTGATGAATATTGTTGTTTCTTTTGTTGTTTTGGTTTGCTTTGAATGGATTGAGACATGTTTTGGGGTGCTTTGAATGGAATGATGAATAGTTTAGTATATTTTCGATTGAGATTTGGTATTTTTAATATTCTATTATAATTTTTTGCATTTGGGAAAGACGAATCGTAAAAACAGGGTTGATTATAAAAAACCATTCCAGATCAATTTTTTACAAATACCGTTCTGGAAAGTTGTACATTCCAGAATGGTATTTATAAAAAAACCGTTCTGGAATGTAGTACTTACCAGAACGGTTTTTTCATATACCGTTCTGGAATGTACAACTTTCCAGAACGGTATTTGTAAAAACACCGATCTGAAAAGTACTACTTATCAGAACGGTTTTTATTATTACCGTTCTGGAAAGTTGTACATTCCAGAATGGTCTTTGTAAAAATCCAATCTGGAATGGATAACTTTCCAGAACAGTGTTTACAAATACCATTCTGGATTGTACAACTTTCCAGAACGGTAATTGTAAAAACCGATCTGGAAAGTGGCTGATAAGTATAGGATGGTACCATTCTAGAATAGAAAAATTATTTTCTAGAACAATTTTTTTTTACCCTTCTAGAAAGTCTGCCAATCCAGAAGGGTAAAAAAAGGCGTTTTGGAAAGTCTTCCAATCCAGAACTATGTCACTACAGAAGGTACCAGAACGTCTTTTGTAAACACGTTCTAGATATGAAAAGACTCGAATTATTTTGAACATGTATTTTAATAGTCATTCTAGTATGTGGCTTTTTTTTATTATGAAAATGCTATCGGACGACATTTTAGAACGTAGTCGCCTGAGACATTTTAGAATGTCTGTTTTAGAATTATTTTTTGTACTAGTGTATCAATCATTCGCGGAGTCAACTACTAAAATAAATAAGTCCTCATAAGTATTATATACAAAGGACCCTCAAATAGGTGAAAGACAAAACACCATTAGAAAATCTCGTAAGAACATGCATGAATGGCTCCCAAGTTGCTCCTCTGAGCATTGATCAACTATCTCAAAGTAGCAAAATAATTGGAAAAGAAATTCATAAACTCAAGTCATCCTTATTATCGTGAGTAAAAATAACAACATTATCCACATAAGCTAAATGAGAAATCGGGAAACCATGCCCGCTTTTGTAGATCATACTAGAATGACTATCAATGAAAACGGTAAATGCTTAACTATACTTTTATCAAACTATAGGGACTTAATTGAAAATAAATTAAGTTACTTTGGGATTTGACCTAGCTAGAATTCTTGGAAACTCTTAGGGCTAATTTGATGGAAATCTTACTTCGGGAATAAAATGCATAATATTATGGTCATACTTTTCAAAATAACGTAAAAAGATGCACATTTTTTTTAACAATGTAATTATTATTATTTTTTTTTTTTTGAAAAGTTTGATTTTCACCATAAAAATATCTATTTTTGTTCAATAACTATGACCACCTAATGCAAGGCTTCCACCAGACAACTTTAGTTAAAAAGAAAAGAAAAGAAAAACTCCCCACGTCCTACATATATTAACAACCCTACTATTTCTGGTGTGTCCCACAAAAAAGACTTCTCAGTACATTTTGTATGTAATTAATTTTTCATTTTCATGCATACCTATTTAATTTTTATTGGAATCACACTATTCCATTCCACTTAAGTAGATGAAGTTTATGGGGAAAATTTCATTTTTGGTACATTATGTTGGCCACTTTCCAGAAAAGGTACGTGATGTTGGACAGCATCAAACTACGTCCAATATGTTGGCAAATTCATCAAATAAGGTCCATTTTTATCACGTATGCTGACGTGGCATGATTATATAATTTCTTATCATTTTTTATTTAATTTTAAATATTAAATGACAGAGAAAAGTCATTTTTGTCCTTCTAATTTAATTTTTTTTCCTTTATTTCTTTTTTTTTCCCTTTGTTTCCTTTATTTCTTTCTTTCTGACCAAATTGAAGAAGAAGCCACGACAGCGTTCAAGGAGACGGAGACGCCTTCGAGAGCGCAGGACATACCGTTGTTCGGGCTGAGCCAAGGCCTACGGAAGGAGGAGCAGGAGGCAGAACAGATTGTGAAGGAAGGGTTCGAGGCGGCGGAGAAGGGAGTCGTGAAGGCGGGGAAAGGGGTTGAGGCGGCGGGGAAAGGGATTGAGGCGGTGAAGAGGGAGATCGAGACGGTGGTGAGCTTCGCGGTCTGGCGCAGGCTGGAGCCATCGCCGGAGTGGAGGCTGGATCACTAGCTGGCCTTGGCGTTGATACGGCGCCGTTTGGTAAACGGACGGGTCAAAATTCTGCTGCGGTCGGCCGAATATAAGTGGCTAGTTCCTTTTTGGCCCGTTCGATCTCTTGCTGGACTTGGCGGAGATGGTGCTGGAGGAGGGAGACGAAGCCGTAGATGGGGTCCTTGATGCGGCACTCGACCTCGTAGGCCAGGGATTTAACAGCGTCGTTTCGCGGGGTGGGGTTGAGCTCGTTCAGGATCTTGCTGGGCGCCGAAGACTTTGTGTACGTTGATGAATTTCTGGGGGTTGTCCGGCGGGAAATAGGGGGCGAACACGCACTCCTGTGTGCATTTTGTTAGAATAGGGTGACCAACAAGCCAACTTGTGGCTGTGGTCTGACCATTCTCTTGTAATACAATCGTTTTTTATTCGTAATAATATCTTTCATATTTATTGGCATTCCATATCTTTTATCCCTTGCTAGTTGCATAGGTATGGTCCTGATGAAGTTACTCTATTACGGTGGATTGGTCTAGCAGAACCGTGAGATAATCCAGCACGTAATGTAACTCGTCAAACTTGTTCCTAGTCATAGGGTTTACGCCATAATGAGGATACAGGCCTTTTCCTGTTAAGACTAGTACTTAGTGTATGTGGATCGCGTCTCATCGGTCACGGTGTCTGGACATCGACATACATAAGTAGGTGCTCATATGATGAGTTCACTGAACTCCCTCACCTAGAAATCTCTAAGTGGTTCCCACTCATCGAGTAGATGATTTCTATGGTATAGCGTACAACATTAATCCTTAAGACCCAGACCTCATCGTGACTTCACTAGAGGACAGGCTATGTTGTGTGACCTGTCTCTGTGTCTCCTCGGAGGCCGATCAAAAGGGGCAACGTTCGCATAGTCGGGAATCTAGTGGGAAGTCTGTGCATGGTAGTAGGGGGATTCGGACGCATGATAATTCATGGATGTCCTGTGTGTTCTGATGGTTGATAAATCCTCGGAGTCTCTGGCCAGAGCTGATAGTGGGGTGTTTAGAGAAATGTGTTTCTCTAAGTCACACACGAAACGGATTATCTTGAACCTAGAACGTACACACAGTTATTGAACTAGAAAGAGGTCTCGATGAACCAATACCTCTTGTTCAATCAGGACATAGATCGGCGAAGGGATCGTACTGTACATATAAGCTATATCACAAGGTTCTTGCAGGCACTTCATTTGTATCTAGGGAAATTATGATGCGTAGTTGCTAGGCGGCCTCTCATAATTCGTTGGGTTCTGGTTTGACCAGTGATTAAGTAAAATGAGTTTTATTTAATCAGGGACTCTAAGGGACGAGTTCATATAAGGACAATGTGTTGTTCGAATCACAATATGTTGTGAACCCACGGCTAGCTTACACCTGAACCATTGAGGGGTCACACCACGTGTTTCCTGATTATTGAAAACGACAGCTAGAAATTAATTGTTAATTTTAGCATAATTAGATGTCAATTTGATTGAATCTAAGATTCATAATTGTGATTATGAATTGAGAAAAAATACGAGAAATTTATTCTGGACGCGAAAATATAATTGTTATATTTATCGGAATTATCGTTTGTGAGAAATGATTTAATTACGATTGGGTTTTTAATTTTAAATCGGGTCGACCCAATAAGCCAATTAAAATTAATTGGGCCGGTGTTTTTATTTTTGGGCCAATTTAATTAAAAGGTTGTTTTAATTTTGTATTGGGCCAATTTAAATATAAAAGAGTTTTTGGTTTTTATTTTTGATTTTGCCCAGCCCTTACTAAGCCCCATTAAGAGCTTGGGCTCTTGTTTTAATTAAAATAAAAAAAAAATAAAAAAAAAAAGAGCCCACACGGTTTTTTAAAGAGAAGAAGAGGAAGAATTTTAAAATGCAGGGGCTTCTTCTTCGGCAAGCAAACAACATTAAATCAGAGACGGCTTTCTTGAGGAATTAGAGTTCTGGTTTTGACCAACCAACCTCAAAACCAAAATAAATATCTAGAGCCTGGAGAAGAACAAACTGACGAAAAATTAAAAACAAAAAAAACCTCCGAAACCCACGTCCAACCCCCGCCGCTTGACGGCCGCCGTTCTCGTGTCTCTCTGTCGTTTTCAATCCCACGACGATTCTAGTGCGTCGTCGCGAGGGCGTCGGAATACACGGTGTGTGACACCGATAGCCGGAGTTGCCGCTTCCCTACCACTCATCGGAGTTTCCTCGCCACTGTCACCTCCGTCGAAGCCGCCGCTTCGCCGGATTTCATTGCTGAACGGGCGTCGTTCGACTGCGTGGAAATCGCCGGAGTTTCGCCTTGCTCCACCAGCCGCTGCCATCGTCGGAGTTGCCGTCTGACAGCCGTTCCGTCGCCGCCCAGCAATCAGCCGCAGCTGCAGCGCCTCGCCGGACGCCACCCCGTCGCCCTCTGCCGAGCCCTGTGGCTGATCCGTTGCCGGGACTTCCATCTTCCTCCGGCGCTTTCGTGAGTTTTTTCCATCGCCGGAGTCTTCAACAGCCCCGTTGCCGAACGCCGAGGGCCCACAGCCACCCCGACAGCACCGCTTGCCGTTGCTTCCCGACTGTGCGCCGCCGCGCCTCGCCGAGGACAGCCCCAGCCGCCGAGTGCTGTGCGTGAGGTAAAATCTTGATTGTTCATATGATATATATGTATATGAAACTTGGTTTATATGCTGTGTGTGTGCATATGTAGTGTACGTGTGTGCATGCTGTGTGAAGTAATATGCTGTGTGTATGTGGCATGTTGTTTTTACGTATATATATAGCTAATAAATTGCATGCATGGTGTATTAAAGTGTTTATATGCATGTGTAGATTAATTAGTTAATATAATATATAAGATTAAATAATTAATATATATATAATTGTTATATATATAAGTTTAATATATTAATATATAAATATATAATTGTTATATATTTATAATTTATGGAAACGTAACATGCTCGTTCGATTTTAAGAAAATCGAATTATTTCTATTTAATAAAAGCAATTAAAAATATTATTTGAATTAATTGATAGGAAAATTGGACGCGTCGTCAATTGAATTCGATTCAATTTATTTAAATTCTAAAATTTTTTGTTTTCCGCTGCGCGACGGTACCACCGAGTCCTAACACATTTTCGCCGGAGATATTTGCAGGCGGCGCATGGTGCGTACGAGGATGACATCTCTTGTGATTTAAACTTGCAAAACATGATTTTCTTCTCTCTTTTAATTATTGTGTTGATGTTCTGTAAAATTTGTATTTTGAAGTTTCTGGAATGTAGGTTCAAATTCTTCAAAAAAAACACCAAATCAAGACGATTGGGTTTTTTTGCAGATGATGATATTTAATTGTGTTGATGTTCTGTAAAATTTGTGAAATTCAATAATTTTTGGCAGATGATGATATTTTATTACTTCATTTTTTTTCATCGGTTTTTTTAATTAGGTTTGTATTCATTGCTTTTAATTGGTGAAAGTCATTTGTGGGCAGATGATGATAGTTTGTTGGCAGATGCAACATTTCTACTTAATTTCACACATTGATCAATATGTCTTTTCTTCTTCAATTTGGGTCCGAAAGAAAGGGAAAAAATAAATTATAAGGGCAAAAATGACTTTTCTTCGTTATTTAATATTTAAAATTAAATGAAAAATAATAAAAAATTATATAATCATGCCACGTCAGTATACGTGATAAAAATGAACCGTATTTGATGAGTTTGCCAACATAATAGACGTAGTTTGATGCTGGCCAACATTACGTACCTTTTCTGAAAAGTGGCCAATATAATGTATTAAAAATAAAGTTTTCCCAAGTTTATGCAAGTCAAAACGAATAATCAAAAAGTTATAAACGCTCGTAACAATGAAATAAGTATAGGGTCACAGATGGAGAATTCAAGATTTTAATGATAAATACTAAATATACCCTTAATTCTGAGTCAATGATAGTTTTATCCACCATTAACTTTTCAATAACCATGATTTTTTTTTAATGTTAGGAAATAGTTAGTTCCCTTTATCACACTATCCCTTTTCCCTCTTCTTTCCTTTCATTCTTTTTTTTTTTCCTTGCAACTTCACAACACAATCTTCAAACCATAACACGTATGACGCATGAGAATCTAATTTGTAGAACTAATTTTACAGTATTGTTCTTTCAAAAGAGGGCTTCATTCCATTATTTATACGGCACTTTCATATTTCTAGTTGTTAAGATTTTCTTGCTGAACTACTCAAAAAATGGAATTTGAGGCTCCACAGGTGAAGGACTTTACATCAACTTCTTGGGATTGGTGCACTCAACATTAGGGATGGGTGCGGCGCAGTTGGCTATTTTTAATCTATAATAAAAAAATAGATTGTTTTTGTCGAATATGCATAAATTACTCTATATCATAAGGTAAGTCATAATTAAGAGTTGAACGTATGCACTTGTATCAACAAAACATATATTTTCTTACCTGAGCAAATGGTCTCATCTAAGCATAATAATGGCACTGCTGGAAAACAAAAAAAAAGTTGACATGGTTTGGGCAGAGATGGATGGGTTACAAATTCTCTTGCAAAAATAACTGGTTTGGTAGTGATCGAATTTTGGTGGCTCAGAGATTTCAAGACATGATGTTGATGTTGGGAAAATAATCATGAAACAAACAAAAAAAAATATTGAAACAATTATAAATCAATCTTTAAACAAATAAAATAATAGTTTAAGAGTTTGTGTTTTTATTTAGGTTTTAGAAAAATAATATGAGCAGAATATAGAGTTCATTTTCTATTAATTAGGTTTTAGAATATAATAGTAGTAGAGTTCACTTTTTCCTATTCAGATTTTAGAAATATTCACAAGAAGATAATAAACAAAGAGAAAAAAAGTCATTAAACAAGATGCAAATATTAAACAATATTAAAACAAACAAAGAGAAATGAAACAATTTCTGACCAAATTAATTTTTATGGTACATGATGTTCCATTATTTAAGTTTCAGAAGAATAATATAAGTCTAGTAGGTTTTATTTTGACTTTTTCATTATTGGGTTTTAGAAGTATAATAGGTGCTCACATTCACTGTTAAGGTTTTTTATACCATCTAAAGAGATAACAAATGGACAAAAAGTGTTTGCTACGCATTTATATGTTTTTGGGGTATTTTAATGTCTCGCTTTTTCGCTTTTATAGTTATCAAGGCTTCTTACTCTATTGTCACTTTGGTTATTTTGTGTAATTTTGTAAAGAATTTTGTTTTGTTTTTCATAGGTCTGAGGTTGGAAGATGAGCCAAGACTTATAATATCCATGATATATGATTGCAATAAAATGATGCAAAATTTGATGAAAACGGCATCAGGCTAAAAAATTAAGAAATGATGAGTCACATCCACTCATCGTTGGACAACCGCATGCTCCTTACCCATGATGAAGGATAATGAGAAAAAATTGATAAACATAAACAAAAGACAAAAATGATATGAAACGTTGATGAATGGCAAGAAGCGGCGAGAAACTGCGCACCATTTTACAAAATTCCTACACACTCGCGAGTTGACGTAGCAGTTTTTGAATTCAGAGTATAACTCTTTGACCCCACGTTCAATCAAATTTAATATTATATAATTAGAAACCAAAGAGAAATATTAATAACATTCATTTTTATCACGGAGCCCAATTTTGTTATTTGGAATGGTAAAAATTGTTAGCATACACCAGTCCTGCCAAGCAGGTAAAGTGAAGAAGGGCTTTGGTCTGGACGACCGGCCCTGGCAGACAGGCAAGATGAAAGAGAGCTCTGGCTTGGATGGCCAGCCCTGGCAGACAGGCAAGGTAAAGGAGAGCTCTGGCCTGGTTGCCCAGTCCTGGCAGACAAGCAAGATGAAGGAAAGATCTGATGTGGATGACCAGCCATGCATGTACCCATGCACACTGAATCAGCACTCCATGCAGCCACTTAGAATATGCGTGCAAAATGACAAAACACCAATTTTGAATTAAGCCGCTTTTGTACCTGCCTAGTACAACTCATTTCCTTATTTGGTGGATATAGGATTATTCACATTTGAAGAGTATCTAGAATGATTTACATGTTCTATATAAGGAGAACCAATCATTTGTAATCATATTTATTCAAGAAATATAATTGAAATATTTTAGCATCTCGTTCTTATCCTTTCCGCTTAAGCATGACAAAGCATGATTTTCTTCAAAAATAAGGTGAAAGTGGAAACATTGCATTGAAATACCAAGATGTGGCAGGTCTTAGTGAGAAGACCATAACTCTCTCTGTGAAACTCCAATTGATATGATTCAAGATACAAAAGAAAAGAGATAGAGCTACATAGAAAACATCTATAGCTAATTCAGAAATTTTGAACATCAAAAATCCTGTTGACACAACACGACGCACCCAATGTTGACACTCCTCCCTTTCCACACGCGTGCCTTATCCTGTGTTGGCACCAATGCCGACACACCACTAGTGCAAAAAAGGCGATTAGAGGCGGTTCAAAATAGCCTTTGGAGGCGGTTATGAACCGCCTCTTATATTAGCAACGCTTAAAATAAAAAAACCGGGCGAACCGCTGCCAAAAATAAGCGCTGCCAATAATTACTGATTAATAACATCAGTTTCTTACTGAACCGATGTAGTTTACACAGATAACATAACATCAGTTTGAATATAACCTATCTAATTCCAAAATAATAATTAAAAAAAAAAAAGAATTGTGTCCATTCTATTTTACCGATCCTCATCCCAACCTATAAATACCAAACAATTGCAATTTAATTCATATTCATGAAAATTAAAATTAATCAACATCAAATGTAAACAAAAGCATTCAATATACTTAAAAAAATATTTTACATTACAATTTTACAAGAAAAACATAAATAAAAAAACACAATTAAGCCAACATCGAATCAACATTTACATTTACATCAAAGCCCCTAACAACAGGGGCTGAGAAAAAAAAAAGAAGAGGGACAATAGCATTGTATACAAATCATGGCAAAATCACCAAACTGCAATATATTAGTCACCATATGATCTTCTTTGATCACATCATCCAGATGTTAGGAAGACCTTACTGGATCTTTACCCAAAGATTCAAGTAGACAAACATAAATATGAGCAAAGAGAGAGAGAGAGTGTGTGTGTGTCCTTCAGTACCTTTTCCTCCAAATGAACTCCAAGCCGCTGATAAACCTTTTCAAATCCCTTTCGACTAATTTCACAAATTTGAGACCAAGCATTTTGGTACCTCTCAACCCACCTCTCAACCCCAGCCTGTATTATGCACATAAATTTAGCACCATTCTCTACTAGTACAAACATCGTTACTTTTATACAACTTTAATATTTTGATGAGTTACAATCAGTTGTAATTACTTGTAGAAAAYCCTTAAGTTATCAAGTTATTTACCTGAAGACTGACTACTGCTCGCTGGGCCTTCTCCTTGAAAACTGGGTCACTGTCAAATCTCTGCTTTGACGCCTTATAGAATGTCTGAAAAAGTAGCAAACTTGTAAATAGGAGAACCATAATTATACCATAATTTCAAAATTCTTTTTTAATGACSTGCAGCATTCACATTCATAAAAGTAGTCATTTTAAAGATAAAACAAAAAAATATTCCAACACTATAATGGCCTCTTGCAACAACTTGTATTTTCGGCCAATACAATACAGTAATAGAATCTGATAAATATGTTCCTAAAACAGCCCTCAATTGTTACATATCAACCCRTAGTCCAATAGAAGTTTTGCATTGTGTCATTTCCCCAATTTCGATTGCCTCGAAGATTAAACAAGTTTTACACGACACTATATATAATAGAACAGATGTTAAAAAACTCAAAAAGACCTCTTAGTAGAATAATAACATCAATAGTTTAATTCCAGGCTGTTCCATAAACTCCATTCATGCTAAGGACCCCGATTCACATGTGATGATCAATAGTTAAAACAATTTTAAAACAAAAGTTAAAAGATTATACAATTAAATGCAGATTACTGAAAATATACAACTAATGAATTTATTTTCTTACCCTTTGCGAGAAAAAGTGTTCTCCAATCCAGGTATGGCCTCTAAAGCCCCAATATATGGGGAAAAAAAAAAGAAATAAAGAAAGAAAAGTTGGTTAAAATGTACTAGAGTAGATAAGATGAAACAATGTAAAATGATGCATCACCAATTATTATCACATACCAAAAATGCAACACGACAGGTTAATTCAAAATCACAAACTTAACCTAGAAACATAATGTGGAAAGAGAGTAACACTGAGCCGCCAGATAAAATTTGACTGAGGCAGAAATCTCCCAATTCTTTATGAATATGGAGAGAAAGATAGTGGACAACCTTAGGTCCTAAGAACAATCCAAATGGAAATCCACTAAATTTGTCCGAGTGATGAAGCTGCAATCACAGTACAGACATCAAGATTAAGCAATATAACTGATCCTGTTAGATTATGTAATAAAAAAGGCATATCTCGAAAATTAATTAATTATAAACCTGATGGGCAGCAGCAACTCTTCTAAGATAGGGTACATTAGCAATGGGCCCCACCGTGAATCTCCTGTGGAYGAGACCATCGTGGACGAACATGTAGGCCATKCCGAAAACCGTAATTCCAAGACCCTGCACCAATTGAAGGCAGTTTAAATCCGGAACGTTTTGACTGAATATTTGACCTGATAAATACACTTATTCTCTGATTTATTTGATTTTTTGATTCTAAGCTAATGCAYAAGTATACTTACAGCGCCAAAACAGAGACCAGGAACAAGACCTTTATGGAAAAACCCATACGAAAGAAGCGTAATGGCTGGAACAGCATTAGTTATCGCAAAAACATCATTAAGCTCGAAAGGACCTTCTCTTGGTCTATGGTGTGACTGCAATTTAAAAATAATCAATATATTGTCAATCGGCCCTTTTTTTTTTTTGCTACTCAATTTATAAAGAATAATTGCCCAATCTTTTTCAACAATTCGGAATATAATTAAAATAAAATAAAAATGGTGTTTGCACACAAAGTGAAAATCTAGCATAAGAAAGAAAAGATTTGTCCAATTAACTTGGCAGWAAGTCTTTTCAAGTAAACTAGCACAGTTTCAAGTCAATTATAGGCACCGTTTCTTTGACTCTATTATTGCAACAAAAAATATCATAGAGATATGGTGGACTGCCTAACAAACCTCGTGCATGTGCCATAACGAAGCGTGCCACAGAGCTTCGTGTGCCCATCTTGCCCAATACTCCATTCCCACCTGAGATTAATACCATTRAGAATAACATCACAACCAAAGAACATGTCAACATCAGAGAATAAAATTCTCAAAAAATAAATAAAATTGTGTACACCTATAGAAAAAACTAATCCTAAAAGTGTAGTAAGATTTTGAGTTAATTGCACTTCATTTGTCCTACTCCAAAATATCGCATATTTGCTATTTGAAGGGAAAATTAAATTCCCAAAAATATATTTTTTGGTCCTTATGCGCCAACTCATAATAGATCCTTCTAATGTTGATGCAAAACTTSTGCAAAAAGTAAATGAATCTCCAAAATTTAGTATCCAAAGTGAAAAAATCCAAGCAAATTAGTAGAGAGGGAACTTACAGCAGCCCCGAAAGAGAGAGCGAAGGTACCAAACATCTCTGCATAAGGTACCTCTTCACCCTGCACAACAACACCACAAATAAATTTACAACTATAACTCATAAGCTCAAACGTATCTTCTGGAAAGAGAACAAAAACAGAAACTAGTTCTTAAAAAAATAAAAATATTTGTCGAATTGTACTAAAAAGTAAAAATCAAATTAATTGGCGGTAAAATTAAAGAGTTACCTCCATTTGCCATGAAAACCTGTAATAAACAGCCATGGAAGTGATCCCCAAACTCGACATAACCGCCGCAACCAGATATGTAAACCTCTCCGAACTCTTCCTCGCCGCACGCGCCGCCGCCACAGGGACTGGCTTATTCTTGATTTCTTCCAGACTTTCCTCCTCCGAATCCTGAATCTCCCCCAATTGCGCTTCGCCGCTCAATTCCCCAGCCTCCAGCGCCAAACAGACCGTCAAGTTAAGAGATGAGGTAGTTGAGGAAGGCGAGGGAGGTGGTGAGGGTGGAGAGGGATGGAGCGAGCAGCAGGGTTGGAATTTCAGGGTTTCTAGCTAATTTTTTCGAGGAGCCCGGTTTTACTTATTAGCGCTTCTTTGAAATTTATTGGCAGCGCTTCTTAAGGGAACCGCTTCTTATACTATTATTGGTGGCGGTTGGTATTCAATAACCGCCACCCGGACGAAAATTTAAATTTTTTTATATTTATAAGCAGCGTTTCTTCGTTAATAAGCGCTGCATTTTCACTTTTTGCAGCGGTTCCTCTTTGAACCGCCACTTATAAAGCGCCACCAATCAACTTTTTTTCACTAGTGCACATTAAACTGCAAAGTGTAACACACCATTTTCCCCTAACTACCTATTTTGAACTTTAAATTGTACATGTATATTTATAAATTTATAGTGAGACAAACATGCATTAATTACAAGAAAGTATTTCTTGAGCCTAAAACAAGTTCTCAATCTCATTAGATTTTTGTTGAAAACCCAAAAGTTTCAAATTGTGTCAAGTGTTTTATTCTCATTTCGACTAAAGCTACATGAGATTTAATGATTTTAGGTAACACCAACACATTGTCCATGGTATCATATACTTGATACGACATTAAATATCGACTCGACTATATATGGTAATAAAGTAACAAAAGGGGTAGAAGGTTTTAGGTCCAGACATATATGGTAATGTGGTTATAAATGATTAAGGGGCCCCGACAGGTCGATAACATAGAAATAATAAGGTTTATGAAATTATAGAAAGTAAGAATCTTAGTATGGGAATATTTTCTAATTATGGAGACTCGGTACAATTAGGAGATTTAATCCCATCTTATGAAGGAATCATATTGGTTGGTGGATAAATCTAAATAATCTTATAAATATTTTTATTTTCATAACTTTAATTATCATGGATCATGGAGCTCACATATTTTATAGGAAATTATTATCTCTTTTTATACAAGTTATATGGTTACTGACTTCAGTATCAGAGGACCTACATCGGGGCTGTCCGACTTAGGCTTGTGCAGGTCGTTCGTGGTCGAGAAGACAATTTGATGCGATCCGACCTCTTTCTTGGTAAGCCAATTTTTTTTTTGGTTACATCAAGTGGCGCCGTCTGTAGAAATACGAGTGACATCGAGTCATTGGGCGAAAAACATGAGTTCCAAACCAATTGATCAAAAGACCTTAAATTACGGAGGCATCAAAAATCAAGCTAAGTATTTATTTTCCTTTAATTTAAAATAAAAATATGCATTTGGGGGTCGGCGTGTTACGCCAATCATGGGTAACAACGGTGATGATTGGGTGTGTTTAAATGGGAATATGCGTGTTGTTTATTTGATTTTATGTGATATCATTCTTGGCTGAAGGGACTTATTTGATTCTACGTGGTTTAATTTATGGGCATATATGTGTGGTTATTTGATTTTACGTGGTTTAATTTTATGGCGATATACGTGTGGTTTATTTGATTCTATGTGCTTTAATTTTATGTGATATGCATGTGGGTTATTTGATTCTATGTGGTTTAATTCTTCACTGGAGGGACTTATTTGATTTTTTCAGCTCTCTAGAAGATATGGATATATATATATATATATATATATATATATATCAATGTGGTTTAATTGGATTAATATGGTTATATGGTATATTTAACATGGTTCACTTGGTCAATTTGGTTTAATATTATTTATTTGGTATAATATTATTTGGTTTACTTGGCTTATATGGGTTAGACGATTTATTTTGGATTTATTTGGTTTGATTTGATTTTGGGTATTATGGTCTATTTGGTTTGATTTAACGAGTTTATTTGGTTTGATGTAATATTGTTTCTTGTTTTTATATGTGGCAGTATGGTGTACCTGCTTTATTTGATTTAAATGGTTTATTCGATTTGGTTTAATGGGTTTATGTGGGGTAATTTGGTATAATTTGTTGATTGGTATATGGTGTATTTAACTTTTAAAAAATAAAAAGAAAAAAGTGGTTCTATAGGGTTTTTGTTGACCGGTTCTTCTATAGAACCAAATAGGGCTCCATTATAGAGCTCTATAAATGACATGGCATTCATTTGAGCCCTTAATCATTTTTTTCTTTTTATTTTTCCTTTCTTTTTTTTATAAATTCACGGTGAGGTGAATGCCATGTGTTATATAGGGCTCCGTAATGGAGCCCTATCTGGTTTTATAGAAAAATTCTTTTGCTGACTAGCTGATTTATATGTTTGGTATAGGCCAGTTGGTTTATTTGGGTTTATTTAGTTTGGTTTATTTGATATGGTATACTTAACTTGATAAAATATACTTGGTTATAATTTTTAGTCGAAGGTCGGAAATGGGGATTATGGTGATTATTATTTTGGTGTATGGTTTTTATTAAGGTGATTTTGAAGGGTTAATTTATTTTGCTACCCGAGATCTAACTCGGGGATGGTCAACTCAACACGACAAGGTCGCCAATATTTAAGGCTATGTATTAGGTTGCGTGTCCAAATATTTAAAGAGACGTGAACGTGAAGATTTTTCTACCTGAAAGTAATGAGTTCGCGCATTTGGATATTCGGGTAGAGGTAAAATCTTCCTTTGTCATAAACATGTCTGCATATCAGGTACGCTCGTTTAAATTGGTAAAAATAAGGGTTTTCTATTTTCTTCATATACCTTACTTGATTTTTTTTCAATCAGCTAGAACATGAGGGACTAGCTGATTTTTGTGGTTCAATATTGTTTATTTAGTTTAAAATGTTTTAGTTGGTTTATATAGGTTTACTTGGTTATATGTTATTAGTATATTTAAAATGGTGTAGTTGTTAATTCAGTTTAATATTACTTGGTTTATTTGGATAATATGGGCTAGTGGGTTTATTTGATTTTATAAGGTTTGTTTTATTTGATATGGTTTAGTTGATTGCTTTGGTTGGAATATGGGTAATTAATTTATTTATTTGGTTTAATATGGTTTATATGGGGAATTAGATGATTTATTTGGTTTAATATGGCTTATATATGTTAGTTGATTTATTTGGCTTGATACGGTTATTAGGTTATTTTGGTTTGGAGTGGTGTATTTGATTTATTTGACTTAATATGGTTTATTTGGTTAAATATGGGGAACTAGTTGATTTATTTGGTCTACTTGATTTATATGGATTGGTTTATTTAATATGGTATACTTGATTTGATAAAGTTTATTTGGTTCAGTTTAAATGATTATACTTGTCGCAAGATTGGTTTTGGTCGTATTAATGGATGAGATGGTATAGTTATGGATATGGTATGACCCGACGCTTGTTTCAGTCGGCGATGGTTTATATGGAATGAGCTGACGCTTTTATTATGTTGGCGATGATTTATATAGAATTAGGCTGACGCTTTTATTAGTTCGGTGATGGTTTATATGGATGGCTGACGCTTTATTTAGGTCGGTGATGGTTTATATGGAATGGGTTGATGCTTTAATTAGGTCGGTGGTGGTTTATGGATGAAATATTTTTTTGGCCGACCTGTTTTAGGTCAGGTAAATGGTTTATGGTTATAGTTGTGCTCTGTAACCGACTTGTTATTGATGTAATTTATTTGGTTAAAATAGTTTATTTGCTTTGGTTTTACTTTGTTATCATGGATTGATATGGTATGATTTAGTGTGGTTTAATATGACTTATATATTTGGTTTAATATGTTTTATTGGGTTTAATATGATTTACATATAGGTTGACTTATTTTACTTTAATGGTTGTGAGTTTTGACCGACCTGATTTAGGTCCATAATTTCTCCATGGTTACATGATCCAAATATAGGTATTTTTATGAATAATTGGTTTATGGTTAAAGTATGCAATATTTTTTTGGCCGAGATGTTTTAGGTCGGCTAAATAGTTTTTTGGCTGACCTATTTTCGATCAGGTAAATGGTTATAAATTTATGGTTTCTATGGTTTTATAGGCCGACGCTTTATTTAGGTCGGTGATGGTTTTATGGTTCTTATGGTTATGGTCGATGCTCGTTGTGGTCGATGATGTTTTTAAGGTTTATGGTTTATGGGTTTTTGTGCTTTTGTGGTCACCAAAGGCTTGTCGGGATTAATGGTTATGGAACGATGGTTAAGTAATAAATTAAGAAAAATGGTCTTATGATTTTATACGGATGGAATGGTTTATGGTATTATGGTTTTCATGGTTATGAGTTGACATTTGTTTAGGTTGGAGATATTATATAATTATACTGATATTGTATAGAATATGGGGCACTAACTATTTTATGAGTAGGTCTCCTGTGAGACCGGTCTCATAGTATGAGACCACTTTTTATCCAAACCCAGTCACCAGACCCACTTTCAATCTACCCACCCACTAACCCAATCACCCACCCGCTTTTACAAATATTATCTCCCACACAATCTACCCACGTGAGCTACCCCTTTCTCCCTCATAGACACACTATCACCAGCACCCTTCTGCCTTTTATAATTCCACCCAGCAACATGATATCAAAGCACCAAATCCTAGTTTCAGGACAGTAGGCACAACAAATCTGCAACAATGCACCACGAAGCAGTTTGAAAACCAAAAAGTCCCACAAGAAATTCCCCCAAAGGAAATTCAGTACAACACTAGATCTGAGATCATGTGAGATCGATGGATCTGAAGTCCAAACAAAATTCAATACAACACCAGATCTGAGATCATGTGAGATCGATGGATCTGAAATCAAAATCGATGGATCTGAAATCAAAAGTGTGAAAATCGCACACAATATTGGTTTTTTACATGAGGTTTGGGGTTGGAGTCGTTGATGACACTATTTTGGTGGTGTTGCTGCTGGTGGCGGGAATTATGATGTGTTCGAAGACAATTTTTACGGCAGGTGGTGATAAGCATTTTGGCGAAAGATTGATGATAGCCCCAGTAAACTCAATTTTTGTGATACATAATGTAATACTTCAAGTTTATACATTTAGGGGGTAATGTAATACTTCAAGTTTATTTTGTGATACTATAGTTATATTTTGTGATACTTTAAGAACACTTTGTAATACTTACTATAAAAATATATGGATGTAAAAAACTTAAATATAAATATAGATGAACTATGTTTTGTAATACTATAGTTATATTTTGTGATACTTTAACAACACTTTGTAATACTTACTATAAAGATATGAGGACGTAAAAAATTTAAATATAAATATAGACGAACTATATTTTGTAATACTATAGTTATATTTTGTGATACTTTAACAACACCTTGTAATACTTACTATAAAATATATATAGACGTAAAGAAATTAAATATAAATATAGACGAACTATGTTTTGTAATACTATAGTTATATTTTGTGATACTTTAACAACACTTTGTAATACTTACTATAAAATATATATAGACGTAAAGAAATTAAATATAAATATAGACGAACTATGTTTTGTAATACTATAGTTATATTTTGTGATACTTTAACAACACTTTGTAATAGTTACTATAAAAATATATAGACATAAAAGAAATAAATATAAATAGAGACAAACTATGTTTTGTAATACTATAGTTATATTTGTGATACTTTAACAACACTTTGTAATACTTACTATAAAATATATATATATAAACATAAAAGAATTAAATATAAATATAGACGAACTATATTTTGTAATACTATAGTTATATTTTGTGATACTTTAACAACACTTTGTAATACTTCGATCATGACATTAAAAAAATCGACTAAATAGGAGAGATTAATCATTAACTATGCATTGTTGAGGATTTGTAATAATTCCGTCAAATTTGGACTCATAATTTCTGAATGATTTGAAGGCATATTTTAAACAATATTTTGTGATACTGTGACAATTATTTTTAATACTTTAACAATCGTTTGTGATACTTTAACTACTTATTATGATACTTTAATAAATTTTTGTAATACTTTAATAACCGATTGTAGAATATATATGTGTGATACTTTAACTATATTTTATAAGACTTTAATAATATTTTATGATACTTTACAACATATTGAAATATATGATACATTAACTATATTTTGTATTACTTTATTTAAATTTTTTTTTTATTCTTGGCAAAAAGAGGTGAAAACTTGTAAAAACAAAAATTGCAAATATCACTTTTTATTTTTCATTGCCATCACACATACACAAAAAATATGATACATTTACAACAATTTGATACATTTGCTACAACTTATGATACCATAGGGCAACTCGGTCTATCAAACCATCCAACCCCCAAATTCTTTAGTTATTTTTCTCTTCTTTAACTCTAATCGAAGGCAGTGGACAACCCCCAATTCAAACAATCAGAAAGTCCAACAATTTTGTTAAACCTATAACCACCGCTTAGGCAAAAACCCATGTCGGTTTGTTGAAGTCGCTACTTGCCAGAGCATAGTAAACTAAAATTGATTGTATTGATTTTAGGCTGTTGGAAACTCATCTGTAACCTTAACGAGATCAACAGTTGGCTTCTCAGGTACAATCGACAAGAAAGCACCAGAAACTTGTGTTGTTGTGGCCAACTCCTCAAGTGTAGAGTCACAATTCTTAAACTGGGTGGACATCCTCTAGATCTACATATTCAACATTTTTGGCTAGCTAAAATATAGATTGTTGTTAACTCAACTGCTAAAACTCGTTCTTTCAATTGGCAATTTAGGAACTGAATAGAAATAAAAATAACTTGAACAACATGTCAAAAGATTTATTAAGCATAATATAAACAGTAGTGTAATTATTAATAAATATCTCAACTTCCCCTCATACATTAAATGATAACATAGAAACGATATAATTTAATAAAAATAAAATACCAAGCAAATAGTGATATGCTGGAATTTATGGAAAATAAGAATTCCATAGAAACATAAAAGATGCAAGACATTGGAAAAACCCAAAACAAATACATATTATACGCATACATAAATGGAAATAACAAAATAACATAAACTAACACTCAGAAGCACCACTAAGAATGATTTAAAATAATTAAGAAAAACCACATAAACTAAAGCATTTGAAAAGAGTTGCAATACAGAAAAATTACCTTGAGTCCTATAGCCTCATTCAAGTAGAGCAGCCAACAGTCCTTTGTGCAGCGAAATTCAAGCCCTTTCCATGGCTGCCGATGAACAAACCTGTAATTGACTTTGATGATAACCAATAAATAACTCCAACTATGAAACTCATCAACAAAACCTGCACACTTATGTTTCCGCATTCTTGCTCGGTAGCCTCACCAACATTATCCACCCTACACTCGACCAATTAATGATCGCTCAGATACATTGGGGCCGTATCGCCACCTGTCTCCAAACCCTCTTCTCCATGTCGTAAACAGAAAATATAAAATCAAGCCCAATTATTTTGACCAAGTTATAAAATTCAAAAGCATTTTTAGAAAAAACAATCACCTTAATTTACTGGTGTTTGGAGTAATTAGGGTTGTATGCATCGATCATGCACCACTCTTATGCTGCAAAACATTAGCCAGGTTTCAATACTCGGTGTATCTCCTTATAGCAGCCAACCTAGAGAAATATAAGGAAAGATAAATAAATAAAAATCAACAAATATTAGTGTTATATATATATATATATATATATATATATATATATATATATATATATATATATAATAATAATAATAAGGAGAATAATTGAACAAGTACATGGTCAGGCTAAGGGGGGTGATTTGTACATTTTTGTATGTGATTTCCGTGTGTTCTTGCATTGTGTTTTATTTGCTTAGGTTTATCTTTTTCTCGTTTTTCTTCCTTTTGATATTTTTCGTTTCGTATCGTGTTTAATATTTTTCTAATCTATTTTATAAGCAATAATCTAATTTTACTTTATTTTTGTGTTTCAGCTCAAAACGAAGAAGACGAGACGAGCGACGTGTCGAAGCCCTGCAGACGCCGCAACCAGCGCCCGCGTTGGTCGACGCACCATCAACGCTTGGTCGATGCAAACTTTCAATTGCATCGATCCTGGCCCGCGTCGTTCGACGCATTGACTAGTCGACGCGAGTGCTTAGCACGCGTCGACGCCGACGCTTTGCCCGCGTCGTTCGACGCTCCAGCGGTTGAGCAGTTATTTTCGGGAAAATCTACAAAAGCCCGTTGGTTTCTTTAGAATTAGTGCGTTGGAACTTGGGGGAAGGTTCGACAATTGCAGAGACCCCTCAGTTCTTTCCCCCTTTCAATCACACGCATGATTCATTTTGAAGAGTTGAAGATCGCAAGTTCAAGTCTTCGTCTCCTCGTTTGTTCTTCATTTCCGTATAACTTTTCAGTTGTTTAAATTTTAGTTTCTCATATTTTAGATGTTATATTAGTTTTTCAGACTGTAGATGTTAGATAGATTAGTTTGTAGTTTAATTCTCGTTTGAATATCGTTACTTTTCTCGGTCAATTTCGTAAGCTTTCATTTTCTTGTTTTTGATGCTTAGTAATTTGCAGGTTTTTAATTGTATGTTTATTAGAGTAATATTTCTGTTGAATTCCACTGATGCTCGAGTTTACATGCTTGTTGAGATTATGTTATCAATCATGATTATGAATTTTGGCTAAATTTATCGGTCTAAAGCCTAGGGACATTTAGAGCCATCGGGATTGACAACCCTGGTCGTGGAGATGATTCTGGAGCACTAGAACCCTCGCTTTCTTAATCGTTTTAAAGGCTTTTGATTTTATCTTATTGTCGTAGATGTTAGAAACTCTTCAAACCAAATTGGATCACGTGTTTAGTTTAGCCTTTTCTTTCGTTTTCTCATTCATAGAACCAAACACCGGAATAACTTCCGATTAGTTTGATTCGACTCGAGTCCAACTCACCACCTACAGTTGCTCCGTTCTCTTGTGGACGAGCTTTTTATTTTTAAATAAAAAGTAGGTGTAAAAAGTTCGATTCAAAATTTGGCGTCGTTGCCGGGGAAGGCTAAAGGTCATCGATTTTTGATGTTTGCTCTTAGTGACTTTTTTAATGTGCTTATTTGTTTGTTTGTGTTAGTGTTCATTTATGATTTTAGTTTTTATTGTTTTTGTACTTTCTGGTGCATTTAATCTCGTTTTTTGATTTTTCTTCTTTTTAGAAACATTTTTGAAGACTCGAGATTTTTTTGATTGAAGATGGCAGATTATCAAGTTAGTTCGCCATATGATGATATTTACGCTCCAACTTTCGATTGTCAAGTTCCTCCATCGTATTATGACCCGTATGCTCTGAGCGGTTGAGAATGGGCCCATGCTTTTGACTATCCCGGCCCATGTCCTTCATATTACTGTAATCCGAGCATGGATACTTACGCACCGTCTTGTGGCTATTATTATCCGGGTTTTGACGATTCTTACCCGAGTGCTGACTCGTATGCACCACTGTTTCAGGATTTGTATTCTTTGAGCTACGACGTTTACACTCCACCCACCTCTCATGCATATATTTCGAGCGACGATCCTAACGCCATAATTTCTAAAGAACTTTTAACTGGGATCATGGAAATGACTCAACGTATGGATGAGCGCATAGAATACCTTGATATTAAATTAGAGCAATTTGACAGCAAGGTGTACGGGCAAGACCAACCTTGACAAGAGGAGTTGCCCGTCTTTGATGTGGAAAATTCCACCTTTGTTGATGGCGATTCCAGCATTGATGATATTTTGTACGAGGTGTGCAAGGAGGTGAAATTGGTGGGTAAGAAGAAGAGGGTGGAAGTTGGCATTGTCTCTCCTGTGTTTTTCGAGGAAGTTGTGCAAGATTATGTGGGAGAGTCACCTTCGGGTGAATTTATTGAACCTCAGGTCGTGACACCTGATGCTTTGTACGAACATGAGATGGAGGCGTTTGAAGAGATAGGTGGCAAGGAGCCCGTTTGCCCTCTTTTAAGCCCGATTTTGACTTTACATGACTTTGAGGGCATTGAGGCGAAGATCAAGGAAAAAAAAGAGCGTGTTTTAGTTGATAAAAGTTTCATTTGCTCAACAGATTTTCTAAGTCTTCCTTTGATCGAGGATCACCTCGTGTGCCCATTATCCTTTGATATATTCGAGGTGATTGATTACTCGCGGTTCTGACCTCCAAAGCTAGTTGGAGTGTTCTGTATATCGGGACGTACTTTTTGTGCCCGCCTTGGTGATTATCATTGCCAATTCTTGCTCTTGGAGAATACTAAGGTGTGGCATGATCGTCATTTATTTTTAGACCTGAGATGAAATCAAACGTGGACACCGTCAATCTAGAGACGTTAAACGAGCGCTTCTTGGGAGGCAACCCAAGCCTTTTAACTTTGTTTATTTTTGTGTGTTTTGTTTCTTTTGTTTCAGTTCCCCTTCGATGTTAAAGCCCATTGGATGATCTTGGATGCTCGACTCATCACCGCAAGCGCGATTTCAGGGACGTCTCTCTCTTTCTCTTACCTTTTACCATACCTAACTTAATTTTTTGTATTATACAATGTGGACATTGTATGGTTTAAGGGTGGGGGGGTTTGTACTTGGTTTGGTTAGTAAATTTTTGTATGCTTGCTTGTGGTTGATTTGAGTCGTGTGTATTTATATTGATTGGAACCTTGACGAAGTGACGTGGTTAGATGCTTTGGTTAGGATATTTAGACTTCCGTTCGAACAATAGTGTAATTGTGGGGAATGAAGTGTAAAGAGTCTATGAAGTGTTTTGTCCTCTGTTCTATTCTTGTTTTGTTCTAACGAGTCGAATACTCTTTACTAGCCCCGTTTTCAATTAACCTCTATAGGACTTTATTTAATTTTTCTTTTTTAATTTTTGGAGACGTTAAAACTCCATGTGCGAAATTGAGGAATGATATCAGTTGCACTTAACAACGTAAGATTGGAGTCAATGAACTCTCGTTTTTTTATTTATGTAAATTATGCTCATTTAGTACCTCATCTCTATAGGTACTCATAATAAAAAAAGGAAAAAGAAAAAAAAAAGAAAAGAAAAGAAAAAGAATTAAAAAAAACAAGTACATAAAGAGAAATTCTTATATAAGTTAAGTTCTTATTTTTATTTTTCTTAGATTGTATTGTTAAAGAGGTGTATAGATGACTGGGCTAGTCGGATGACGACTTGGCGGTTTGAGCAGGGATAGACTTTGGCCGAGGCATGGATGGGTGACGTACATGTAGGTAAAATCATTACTTTTAGGTGTTCGGAAGCTAATCTAAATCTCTTATCTCAACGTTATTGTGTCGTCCTTTTAGTTGATTTTTCAGTCGATTTAATGCATTAACATCTTGAATCATTTGGATGCATTAGCGATTAGGTCATCGGGTAATTAGCTTTTCCTTGTCTACGTCTACTTCTAATTTTGCTTGAGGACAAGCAAAAAGCTAAGTGTGGGGGAGTTAATTTGTACATTTTTTTATGTGATTTTCCTATGTTTTTGCATTGTGTTTTGTTTGCTTTTACGTGTTTTAGGTTTATCTTTTTCACATTTTTCTTCCTTTTGATGTTTTTCATTTCGTATCGTGTTTAATGTTTTTCTACTCTATTTTATAAGTAATAATCGAATTTTACTTTATTTTTGTGTTTCAGCTCAAAACGAAGAAGATGGTATGAGCGACGCGCCGAAGCCCTGCAGGGGCTGCACCCAGCGCTCGCGTCGGTCGACCACCGTCAATGCTTGGTCGACGCACTGACTGGTCAACGCGAGCGCCTGGCACGCGTCGACGCCGATGCTCCGCCCGCGTCGGTCGACGCTCCAGCGGTTGAGCAGTTATTTTTGGGAAAATCTATAAATGCCCGTTGGATTCTTAAGAATTAGTGTGCTGGAACTTTGGGGTAGGTTCAACAATTGCAGAGACCCCACAGTTCTTGCCACACGCATGATTCGGGTTGAAGAGTTGAAAATCGCAAGTTCAAGTCTTCGTCTCCTCGTTTGTTCTTCGTCTCTGTTTTACTTTTCAGTTGTTTAAATTTTAGTTTCTCAGATTTTAGATGTTATATTAGTTTTTCAAACTTTAGATGCTAGATAGATTAGTTTGTAGTTTAATTTCTCGTTTGAATATCGTTACTTTTCTCTGTCAATTTCGTAAGCTTTCATTTTCTCGTTTTTGATGCTTAGTAATTTGCAGGTTTTTAATTTTATGTTTATTAGAGTAATATTTATGTTGAATTCCATTGATGCTTGAGTTTACATGCTTGTTGAGATTATGTTATCAATCATGATTATGAATTTTGGCTAAATTTATCGGTCTAGTGCCAAGGGCCATTTAGAGCCATTGGGATTGACAACCCTGATCGTGGAGATGATTCTGGCGCACTAGAACCCTAGCTTTCTTAATCGTTTTAAAGGCTTTTGATTTTATTTTATTGTCGTAGATGTTAGAAACTCCCCAAACCAAATTGTATCGCGTGTTTAGTTCAGTCTGTTCTTTTGTTTTCTCATTCGTAGAACCAAACACCAGAATAACTTCCGATTAGTCTTCCTTGTGATTCGATTCGAGTCCAACTTACCACCTACAGCTGCTCCATTCTCTTGCGGACGAGCTTTTTATTTTTAAATAAAAAGTAGGTGTAAAAAGTTCGATTCAGGGGGTACACACAGCTTCTAAGAAGAAGAATTAAATACACACCTATAAACATGAAAACAAAAACATAAATAAAATTAAGTAGAAATTAAGCGCAATTAGCTCAAAAATTAAAAGTATCACACAGTTTGGAGAGGGTAAGTGATGAGCTGAGCGATATTCTACCGCCGGCACTGGCGAGGCCATTGATCAAAGCATTGGACATAATTTCTGTGAAGGCCGTTGATCAAGGTCGTAGATCGGAGGTCAAAGTTGATAAACTGTAAACTTTGACTCCAAATCTATGGTGACCTGATCATTAAACCGTAAATCCATTTAAGAAATCAGAATGAGGGGGCCAAGGCTGTTCAAATGATATATTTTATTAATATCCGCCGCCAATAGATGGTGGCCAACGGCGGGGGGGTAGTGAACGGCGGGTCTCTCTGTGAGTGTGAGAGGGAAAGAAAGAAGACAGGGGTTGGGTGGGGCTGATGGTATCTTTGTGATTTTTTTTAATAATTGTTATTATTATGGGCGGGTGGATCGGAGTAGAACGGGTCGAATGGGTTGATCAAAAGGGTCTGGTAAAAAGTGGTCTCATTCTTTGAGACCGGTCTCACAGAAGTATTTGCCCTATTTTATATGGTCTAGTTGGTGGTCAAATGAATTTATTTGGTTATGTGGTTATATTTTTTATTTGGATTATATGAGTTAGTTGATTTATTTGATTTATTTAAAGTTGGTATGGTTCATTTGATTTGGTTTGGTTTTATATAGTTTGGTTGGTTATGAGGCTATCTTAGGTCGGAGAAGTGGATCAGGGCTTAAGGATAAGGTTATGGGTGTGGATACGGTTGGCTCGAACTGTTTTAGGTCGGACAATTGGTATTTGGTTATGGTTATTGTTAAATATGGTTTCAAGAATAGGTGACTTTTTATAAATAATGTGTGAATTGCTGAAAGTTAAGTGTATAAATGTGATCACGTTCTGTTTGCAGAAATCTTTATTTTTTATATTCTACCTGATTTTATACCTCAATCACCTGGAATATAGGGGATTAGATGATATGACATCAAAAATTGACTCGATTATATATGAAAAGAAAGTAATGAAAGGAGTATAAGGTTCTAGGTCCCGACATATATGGTAATGTAATTTTATATGAGACCCCGACAGGTCGATAACATGTAAATAATAAGATTTTATGGTTATTGTGGAATTATGGAAAGTAAGAATCCTATTAATACGAGAATATATCCTAATTATGGAGATTGAGTATAACTAGTAGATCTAGTCTCATCTTATGAAGGAATCTTATTGGTTGGTGGATAAGTCTAGGGGCTTGTGCAGGTCGTTCTTGGTAAGAAAATTTTCTTTGTTACAACAATACTCTTTTTCTAGCCCATTTTGGTCGTTCTTGGTAAGCCACTTTTATTTGTTACAACAATACTCTTTTTGTAGCCCATTTTACACCGTCTTATTCTTGAGTCGATTAAGCAATTTTAGTTGTGTAATTTTCACTGCATAGTCCAACTTCTCATCTAGGATTAATGTCGATTTCCTTTTGGAAGTAGTTAGTATCAGAAAATATTTCGCTTAATCCTCCTTCTAATCAAACCAGTTCACTATATGATACCATCTCTTTTTCCATCGACCAGTCATTTACTTAATACCCACAAAAGGAAGCCATTGTTTTGCATCTTTTCTCGAAGAATTAACGTATGCGATTGGATATCATTTCGTTTCGTATTACTAGAAAATAGTGAAAGAGAGATAAAAAAATTTGGTAAAATAATGATTGGATATAATTTGTATTTTTTGAGTAAGTGATTAGATATAAAATTATTTGGTAAATAAAATTTTAAATGGGACCCACAAAAGTTTTTGTGTGGTGGGAATTAATGATGGTGGAAAGATGAGAGAGAGGAAATAAAATAAGTTTTTTGTGTGGTAGAAAATTAATGTTAGTTGAGAGATAAGAGAGATGAGGGAAATAGATGATAGATAAATGAGGATAAACAATCATTTGTTTGCCAAAATTTTTGGTTATAAGCAATCATTTGTTTGCCAAAATTTTTGGTTTCCAATTGCATCATCTCTGATTCTCCCATTTCAACCCAATCTAAACCCAAGATGAAAGCATAAAATCATCGTCTAAATGACCCCAACCAAGATTTACCGGAAGAATTCATAAAATAAAGAAAAAGTAAAAGAGAGAGAGAGAGATGAAGGGCGCTACCGCTGCGAGTGAGCACCCAAAACCCACTGCGTTACGATGTTGTCACCGCCATTGACACAACAATAACTCGCCCGCCTCATACAAGTAATTCACAAAACCAACACTTGAACCTATATGACAGAGACCCAAGAAAACCCGAAACCCACCTTCAACTCAAACTACAACAGAACTGGCTCGATTCAGTCCAAGTGAGCCACCATATGAAACTCGAGTTCATCGCAATAGAAACCGACGCCCTGAAATGGACCTGAACTACCACAAAACTCGATATTCACACTGCCTGCAAATCAAATCCGTAGTGGGCATACGTCTAGGGCTATCCCGTCCATGAGGCTGATGAGGCGAGCGCCTTAGGCCTAGGGTTTTATAGGGCCCAATTAATAAATTACATCAGTAGTATGATAATAAATAATAGTTGCCCAATAATTATTGTTGTTTAATGGCTCAATGGTAGTGCAAGTCTATTTTCTTATTCTTGTTTTTATTTGTTTCCATAATATTTAATTACTTTTTGTGCCATAATTTATTTAGTAATAACATTTATTAAACTAAACTTTTTTCTCATACTAAAATAATAAGGGCAACACTCTTATTAGGCCGGACTAACGGATCATCCGTTAGGCCAAAATTTCATACCGCTACATTATATTACAAAAACCAATACATTATAGTAAAAAATCAATACATCATAATACTAATACAATACTAATATATCATAACACGGGTCAGATATTTATAAAAAACCAATACTTTTGAGTAAAAAATCAATACATCATAGTTCAAAAACCAATACATTAGAGTATCGGGCCAAATGGCCTAATGGGTTATGACCCGTCAATCTGGCCTAACACAAGTTTTTTCCAAATAATTATTATATATATTGGCTTAAGTTGTTGCTTTTGAAAATAATCCATCGAGTAAAGCATGTTAGTATTTCTTATTACAATCCAAGTGATCAATTTTCTTTTGCAAGATATTTTCAACATTTTTATGTCATTCGTATTTAATTGTATTTATGTTAACTTTGACTTTGATTAATTTTATATTCTATATTTACAAAAGATTTAAGAGTTCTACGTATAAAAAAGTTAAATATGACTTAATATTATTAATCACTTCTAAATATAAAAAATTGCTAAACTATTCCCATTCCTCTCGTACTAGGGTTGGCTCCTCGCAGTTCTCCCTTTAACACCAACGGTAGATAGTAAAAGAAATACAAAATAGGTATCATATTAAAATATGATATTATATAAGTTGATGTTTAAAATATGAAAAATACTTGGGTGAGACCGGTCTCAAAGTATGAGACCACTTTTTACAATGCCCATTTATTTATTCTACCCACTGCCCGACCCAACTCGTAACCCGCCCACCCAGCACTAACCCTAAGTATAAAAGAGAGAAAATTGCTTCATTTCCCAGCCCCCTTCCCTCACACCACCGCCCTCTCTCTCTCTCTGCCCCGTTCCCTCCCTCTCACACCGCCGCCTGCCGTCCGCCGCCATTCACTAGTCATTGGTGGCAGAAATTAAAAATAAACATATCATTTGAATTGTCTATGTGTTCTTATTCTAAATCCGATATTGGGTTTACAATTGATTAATCCGATCAACGTAGATCGGAGGTCAAAATCTCAAATCCATCAACTTTGACCTCAGATCTACGATGGTTAACAGGAGCAACATTGTTTAATAAAGTAGCATTCATTAGTAAAATTCACATGAGCAGGAGCATTCACAGAAGCATGGTTAGTAGCTCCCTTCTATCCCATATTTTCATGTATCTTCCATCTGTTTCTTAATTAGATATTTTCGATCATATATAATGATATATTTATTTATTTATTCTTAATTTTTTATATAATGATATTATATATCGATAGCTCCAACTTGATCAAGATCATCCTTATTATAGGACTAAAATCAAATCGGCTACTACCATTCAATTCTCATCGCCGAGATATACAATTACCGGGAAAAAAATTCAAAACTGTGCCAAAATCGGAACCGATAACGGTACGCCTTTTATTTTTCTCGTCATTCTTTCTCTCCCTCTTTTTCTACCATTGTTGATGTGTATACATGGTGATGGTGGAAGTGTGTACGCATATGCAGGTGGTGGTGCGCGGTGTGTGTATTAATTTGTGTTTTTTGTTCAGAAGAAATATTAAAAGTATCACAAAATACACTTATATATTTGTATCACAAAAGTAGTATGAACTTTTACAATATCTGGCCAAGTATCACAAAATATATTAAAATTATCACAGAACACACTTATTTTTGTATCACAAAAGTAGTATGAATTTTTACAATATATGATTAAGTATCACAAAATATATTTAAAGTATCATAAAAGATATTAAAAGTATCACAAAATAAACTTATATTTTGTATCACAAAAGTAGTATTGAGTTTTTACAATATCTGATTAAGTATCACAAAATATATTAGAAGTATAAGAAAAAATATTAAAAGTATCACAAAACACACTTATTTCTGTATCATAAAAGTAATATGAATTTTTACAATATCTGATCAAGTATCACAAAAAATAATAAAAGTATCAGAAAAGATATTAAAAGTATTACAAAACACACTTATATTTTGTAATAATTTAACAACATTTTATGTTACTTTTACTCGATTTTGCGATACTTTTAGTTGAATTTGTGATACTTTAAACTGAATTTGTGATACTTTTAGTTTTTTGTTGAATTTGTAATACTTTTAGCAGGTTTTGCAATACCAAAAACTGAGCATATTTTGAAATCATTTTTCCGGTGATGTTTTTATTTTTTTTGAATTGGCAGTATTGTAGATGAGTTGTGAGGTAACAATTGATCGAGATTTTTGGCCGATAAATCCTTGTAGATCCGAGGTCAAAGTTGATGATTTTGTAACTTTGACCTCATATTTATGGTGATTGGAGTATCAAATCGTATTTACAGCTCTAGATCTGAAACAAGGAAACGAGACGGTTCAAATGGTATAAATTTGTAAAAAAAATATCGACGGAAAAAAATGGCGGTGGCGGCCGGTGGCGGCGGCTGGTGTGGTTGTTTTTCCCGGGTCCGGGGGTGGGTAGTGGGGTTGGATTCGGTTTTTGGGTGGGCTGGGTCCGTGGGTGGGCAGCATTTTGGATTCAGGTCAATTTAAAAAAGAGTAAAATGTGGTCTCATTCTAAGATACCGGTCTCACCCAAGACCTACCCTTAAAATATTCATCCTTTCTTTATTTTTTTTAATGATATTTAAATTTTAAATGTTGAATATTATCTTTACGGAAAAAAAGGAAGGGTTCAAAAAAAGAGAAAATGTCAAGAAATGCTAATTTTTAAAGAAAATTCCCAATATACTTATAGTTAGTTTTTTTCCATTGATAATCTTGTTCCATTTCTTGCGTTATTAGTTAAACCTTATCTCAATAATACGAAACACTAGTTAACACTTATTTTTGGGATGTATGAAATATATTAAGATAGTTTAATTATCTTTTTTTTATTTATTTCTAGCCATGTAATTAAAATCCCTTAAAATCAGCATTTATCTTATTCTTTCGCTATAAACAATAATTTTTTCTTTTTCCCTTTTCTTTCTCTTTCGACTCCCTCCATTAATTCGAAAGGATGCCAAAAACCAAGAAATTAAAGCAGGAAAAAAAAGATTGTTGTTCTACAATCATATTTGATTTCAAATTAACTAAATCTCATCAATCTTCTTTCTTTCTATTGCCCTCTCTGCATTAATTTGAAAGGATGCCCAAAACCAGATACTCAAGTAAGAAAAAAAATTTAGAATCAGATTTTGACAAGAGTGACGAGATTCAGTTGCCAGATCGTAAGGTGAGTTTTACAATTTGAATTTGATGGTTAAATATAATTTTAAGGTATTTTCATCAAGTTAATTTTTCAAATTAATTTTTTTCCTCATAGTATACAAATTCATCTCGAGTCATTTTTATTGGATTTGTTTTTCGTGCTTTTGCGTTTGGTTTGTAAAATTTACCTTGATTCTAAAATTTTATTGTTTTGATTTTCTATTATTTTATATCTTTCAAGCGGTCTGGTGAGGTTTTAGTGAGTTTTATTGTGAGAAAAATAGTATTTCAAATCATCCATCGTTCAAGCCTTAATGTTGTGGATACATTATTCATTACCATGGATGGGTTTCTTGATTCTTGTGAATGTGATGAGGACAACAATTGCTATGTTTACTCTCTCGATGTTTGGGTATTGAAATGGGTCAATTCATGATGAAGCTTTTGTTAGAGTTCTTTTATATTGTTGCCTTTAGGCTGTGAGTTTTATTTAATTATCTAATCCATGTTTCTAATGATGAATTCAGGTGAAGATTTTTATAATCAATTTATTTTTATATATAATTTGGTCTTCTAGTAGATCTTCTTTTAGGTGAAAATGTTTATTTTTTAATTGGAAATTTATCATCAATTTTCTTTTGGTTTGTTTTTGCTCATTTTCCAACAACTTAAGATAGACCACTCATTAATTTTTTATTTTTTTTTTCATCCGTGTCAAATCATCTGCCACATGTTTTAAAGTCATTCTATAGCAATTATGTACATTCCTTGATTTTGGGTTCATGATCTAATTGTCTTATTTGTAAACTAGAGGGCAGTTTTATACATTTTCATAGGGTTTTTTTCTTGTGTGTGTGAGTATTGAATTATGTTGTAATTAGAAGTCTTGGGGAAATGAAGGAGCGGATCTAAGGATGTAAAATTAAGAATTTGGATTGATATGAGACTTTTTTAAAAGAGAATAAAAAATTGAAAAAAAAAAAAACATCTTGTGAATATATTTGAGCACACTTTTATCCTGATTACTATCTTTATGGGGACTTAAACCTGTTTTATCACTATAGTAATATGTAGAGAAAAATAATAAACAAATTACTTTGAAGTATAAATTCACAGTTGCTCCTTTTCAGCTGTTTGAAAAACAAACGCAATATCTTGAAGAATTATGTTTATGTGTAGTTTATTTTCTCGATTTTCTCAATTCACAGTTGCTCTTTTTCTCAATATATAGCTTATGTGTATGATTATGTGTAATTTATTTTCTCAATTCATAGTTGTTGAATTATGTTTGTGTAGTTGCACATAAATTTCTTTGAATATTATGTTTATGTGTAGTTTATTTTCTCAATTAAACTATATTATGTGTACTTGTATGTTTATGTTTATATGTAATTTATTTATGTTTTTCACTAATCTATCGATTAACATGTGTTTTTATAGGATTAAGATATGCTGCTTGGGAGTGTCCTTTTTTTAGAAGCAAGATTGGTAGCTACAACAATGAAGCTATCACTGTAGAAATATTTTTAAGCAAACTTCGTATTACATTCCTTAGCGGTTCACTTTTACTTATCAAATATTGTAGATTATCATCAGACTCATATGGATTTATTATGCATCATTCTCTTTGTTGACTACAATATTTGTTAGATTTTAGTTCTAATGATTTTTGAAACTAATATGATCTTGCTCTTGTTGAGAACAAATATTAGGTGTAGTTAGTTTTTATCATTTGCTTATCTTTTTTTTTTAGTATATTTCTCTTTCATAGTTTGTGTACCACGTGCTCATCATATTTGGCATATCTTTATCTTATGTATCGCAGGTTTATTTCTCATTTATTAATTGTTTACCATATGCTCATCAAGTTTGTCAAATGTTTATCTACTGCGTGGCAGGTTTATTTCTCATTTATGATTTGCTTACCATATAATCATCGTGTTTGTAATATGTTTATCTACTTCCATGATAAACCAATAGTAAAGTACCTCTGCAAACATAAGACAACACTAACAAACATAAAATTGCATTTGTTATATAATGTTTTTAACACGTGCTGATCATGTCTACCATGTATTTATCTACTTTTGAGAATATAAGCCATCACTATTAAAATAAAATATATTATCCTTATTACATTTTATTATTTCATTTTAAAAAATCCTCTACTTTTTATGATATCAGGGGTAAAATAATAAAAGGAGAATTCTCAACTAGGCCAATAGTAAATAAAACTACCCCAAATAATTCAATCAATACTATTACTTCCCACTAACTCACAAGTACACAGATTCGAACAATGACACCCCTATCAAAATTAATCAGTAAGAAAAATAACCCCCCTCGCGCCCGTATTGTTCCACAATTCTTTCCGTAAAATCAGCTCACAAATTTCGTCCCCCTCTGAAAAATCAAGCAGATACAACCGAAATTGGAATACTAGCTGATTTGAGCGAACTGGAAAAATCAAGCAGAGTCAGTATTCGAAGAAAATCGAATCATGCGAATTGGGTAACTTTGATTTTCTGGAAAGGGTTTAAAGCGAATTGAAGATTTACGGTGGGTGTGATTTTTCTCGAGATCGCTGCTCGGAAATCCATACAATGAATCAAAGAATCACATAATTGAATGGGTTATACGCATCTTCTCAACTGATATATCCCTAGTTTGAAATTCTCCTTATATATAGTAGTGTAGTTGGCTTTTCGAATTTATTTTGGTTGTAGCCGGAAAACGAACACAACACCTCTTTCATAACAGCGAGTGAAGATGACGAACATGCCTCCTCCTCCGTAAGATTTCTATTTTCATTTTTTTATTTAATATACTGGTGATGGCGTTCAAACGCGATGGCTCCTTGTTTATATGGCTTTCATGGCTCTCAGAACCTAGTATCCTATTTGTCTCTCCGTAGTCTATTATTTGATTTCTTTGGTTTGGTTGTAAAATTTCCCCAGACTTAGAAACATGTTTTTATTAGTGTGATATCCTTGGACAAAATGTAGAATTTCTGACAAAACCGTGTGGCCTTTGTCAAAGGTCTTGGTGTATTAGTTTGACGGAATTGTAACTAGTCTGTAATTGGCATCAGCGACCTTAAAGTCTATAGTATGGAATGAATTGAGATTAGTATGCAATTGTCCTAGTATGTATTAATTGGGTATAGATAGTCTGTAATGCTGTTATCTAAAGCATAAAGTACGGAGTGCATTCCATACACTAGGTGGTAAGTATGTGTGAATTAGTAATAACTAGTTTGTAATTATTTCTTCTAGCAATATGGATTTCATATAGGTTGTAGTATAGAATTATATGCCAAGTACGTAATATAAATTCCGTCGTGTGTATCGGTATACCATTATTGTTGAGAATTTATTCTTGGCAATAATTCCTTTTTTGTTTGTTTGCCTTTCTTGGGCACAAAATAAATTAGGGCTCTAGATTTTATTTCCTAGTTTATGTATAGGACTTTATTTGGTTTCCTAGATTGTGTTTAGGACTTGTTTTACTTGTTACCAAGTTTAGGATTCTAGGATTATCTATTTAAGACAAGAGAATACTAAGACTTGAGAACAACTTGAGAAACGCACAATCCGAGATGAGAAAGAAGCAGCAAGCGACGCACAACAAGAAAGAAAACCAGCGACTACTTGGAGCCACTGTCCGAGATCAAGAAGTTCTTCGTAGTTGCGTGACCAACGGAGAAGATCTTTTCATCTAGGCGACAAGTATTTAGTATCATATTTTTGATACTTTAGTTTTTGTATATTACTTCTTATTTTTATGTATTGATCGTAAACAAGAAAGTAATATAGTTTTTGGGTTTGTACACCCAAGTTCACAAGTACTTTTACTTGTGAACTGAATTTAATTTGTTGTGTTCTTGAGTTTAAATTCCCGCTGCATATTTTTAGTTAAACTCTGGTTGATGTTGATTTCAGTGTTGGTTAACATAGAAAACAACATCACAAACTGATACTTATTTTCAATGATCTTTGAAGAAGTTTTTTTCTCGATCTTGGCTTTTAGGACTTCAAATTCCTTGGTTAAATCCTCAATTGCCTCTTCTTCGTCGTTTAGTATTTCAGAAACTTCATTGACTCTTATCTTTCGTGGTCTGGAGATCGTTCACCTGGATTTCTCGCTCATCTTTTTGAATAACTACTTAGCTTCTGTAGCGGTTAAGTACCCAAAATCTCCACCAGCAGCCGTCTCGGCTTGGTTTTTGTAGGAGTCGGATAACCCTTTGTAGAAAAACTGATTAACCATCCCTGTGGAGTTTTGGTGATGTGGGCAAGCTTTCAAAAGTATCTTGTAGAGCTCCATGCTTCGTGTAGTAACTCTCTATCCTGCTGAACAGAATTAGCAATTTGTCTCCTGATATATAATGTCGTCTGAGCCGAGTAGTACTGGTTTATGAATTTTTTTCGCTAACCATATGCCAGTCGGTTAGTGATCTCAGTTCTAATAAAAGTAACCAAGACTTAGTTTTATCCTTTAGGCAGCTTGGAAAACACACCATTTGTAAGTCTTCATGATGAAGTCTTGGAGATGGGATTCTACTAACTTTGGCATAAAATTCTTTAAGAAAGGCCAACGGGTCTTCATTGGCGAGACCATGAAATGTCGGGAGGTTGTTGATTAAGTGAGGATTACGCTCAAAGTGTCCTGAAGTTCTTCCCAACACAATAGCAGAGCTATAAGTTCCAACTTGAGGAGTCATGAATTCTCGTTGTCTAGGTTCAAGCCCCCCCAGGATTTCTCTCTCGGTTGTTAGGTCTCGCGTAGTTTCCATCACGCCCATATCTCTCATTATAATGGTTGTTTTGGTTAATGATCAAGTCGTCTATATGTTCATCTCCGGGGTAGGATTTCTCAGAGTAAGTATCTTGGTCGTAACGATGATAGTTTTTATCTTCACCTCCACCTCGTTCTTCATTCCTGTCCATCACATTTCGCTGAATTTCTTCCCAATATTCACGGGGTTGTGTTGGTCTTCCGGGGCAAATTGGTTCGCTCCCATATTCGTCCCTATTACGGAGTGGAGGGTGTCCAGGTGGCTGATCATTTATAATATCATCGTGAACAGAGTTTTCTCATCTTAACATCGTGTCAGGAATTGTGTCGCAAACAAAATTAGTGGTGACGGATGAGTCGCTTTCAGGAACAGAAATATGAGGAGGTTTTTGCTTGATTGGAACGATGAATGTTATCTACAAATGGTGCAATCTTGAGTCGAAGTGATCGTCTACCTTGCATGCACTCAACAACAAATCAAACGTATCGAATGGCAAAACTAGTCCTAATTATACAAACATTTTTTGAATCCTTTGCTTTTGTTCCCCGGCAACGGCGCCAAAATCTTGATTCAGACTTTTATGCACCCCTTTTATATAACTAATTTTAAAATATTCAAGCCTTCTCGCAAGAGTATGAGGGCATTTGTAGGGTGGAAAGCTGACTCGAGTCGATCTCAACGAAAAAACAATCGGAATCTTAGATGTTTATTTAATCACGAATTAACACGAAAACTTGTACAATTTGGGGGTTTTATTTGTTTTGAATATCTAAGAATTTAAAACGCAATAACATTAATTTAAAACTAATTAACTTGAACTAAATAACCAACAAGAATTTAATTGCATGAACTAACTTTCAAGAAATTAAATAAAGCGAAGCAAAAGCATGTACGAATCTAATAGCAATAATGAAATCAAAAGCATAAAACGCAAATGAAAATAGCTAGCATAAACGAAAAGCAATTATCATAAACGAAACATAAACGGAATATATAATCTTGAAAATTAGTCCCAACAACTAAGCATGAATTAAATAAACTAAATTAAGATGAAAGATTACGAATTCAATTATCCAAAGTAAACAAGGTTTGAAGCATAAAATAACTCTAAAATAATAAATAAGAATTACTACCTAATTGCATGAATTAAACTAAGAAAGTATTTAAAAAGGTTTAGAATACTTATTGAAACTAACAAGTGCAGTAAATTCTTCAGCTAACCCGAAGAAAACGCGTAGATCTTGGCCGAAAACCGAATCACGAACTAAAGAATGGAGCTTGGAACTTGTGACTCTTGAATCTTTGATCTTGATCTTGTACTATGTTATCGGTTTTAAAAGGATGTTGTTTTTATGCCTAAGAACCAAAAACAGGGTTGTGGTAGAGAGTAATGTATATTTGGGATGGATTAGAGAGGTGTTTATATAGTTTTCCCATGTCTTGGAGCACAAGTTAGGGTAAAAATCCGATTCTGGCCCGCTAACGGTCAGACTAGCGGTAAGGATTACCACTAACTGTACTATTAACCCTCTGAAAAATCTTTATCCATCCGTAGCGGTGTTGGTAGCGGCAAGAAAGTAATCGTTAAGTACACCTCTAAACCTCTGTCGTTTCCGAATGGTGGAACTAGCGGTAAGGAATACTGTTAAGGTTATCGTTAGCTTGGTTTGGAAGCTCTCTGTCCACCTTCAGTGGTAAGAGTAGCGGTAATGGCAACCGCTAGGGTGACCGCTAACTCTCACTTTTGCCACTTCTTCGCCGAAAAGCTCGATTCTCATCTCTCGATCATTGAACTTCATCTTTTACGTGCTGAGCTCCTCCGGTTACTTAACTACAAGGTGAAAAATAGAGAATAATCACCTATTTGCATCAATCTAGATCACAATACAGTAAAATAAGCTGGAAGTATAAAAATATGAAATTTTAGCTTAATCTACCCAACTTATACCAAAGACAATAAGAAAAACTAACTAAAATACTAATAAAAATAAGGACAAATTCATGTTAATCAGGGATGAGATTTTCATTCCTTTTAGTTATAAATATGTAGATGTAGCCATTTGGTTTCACTTTATCTATCCCGTTGAGTACATCAAATGGTGGAGATAAATGTACCCAATCCGTACAAAACACGCATCATAATGTCTATCCAGGCATCATGGAGCAGCTGATGGTACTCAACAATGGAATTATAACTATAATAGATATTATATAATCAAGTTCAAGGTCTTCACATCACATGACACCTCAACAACCATCATAATCCCACAAATCACCCAGCGTCTGAACTGCATCTAGAAGAATTGTCCATCACAACACAGCCGGTTAAACTACAATAGGACGATGGAATATGCACATGGGAAAATAACTGAATGGTGACACACTTGACTATGATATAGAGTAAAGACTTGGTATTAGTGTGGAACCAGTGAGTCTCGACTTTGAAGAGCATGTCTTACCGAAACTAGATAATGGAGATTCAAATTGCAAGATAGGTGATGTTTCCACATCAACCGTAATGACATGACACTACAAAATGATTTATTGACATATGTGTGGGACTTTAAGTTCAATAAAGAGTACACTTTGAAACTATTCATCATCGTTACACTTAACAATAATGATAATTTTGTCAAATAATTTTCTCATATCTCTTCCATTTTCTTATATCAATTAGTACCGTGTTGCTCAAGTATGGAGAATAATTATTGTCAAGACATGACTTTATTTTTATTCAATATCCTCAGTGGTTCAAGAGTGGGGAATGTTGATTTAATTTTTAGTTGACTTTACGTGGACTATCCAAAATTATATTCACATTTTACGTTTTCAATGTTGTAGGTAATTAATTTCATAGTAAGTGACAATCGGAGTCAGATCTATAGGGAAGGATGGTCTTTCAAAGATTACGTGTTGCTAGTGCGGTTCAGTGTGAGGAATAATATATCATCTGGCTCGCAGATTCAACTATTACATTTCATATAAGATACTAAATATGTTATTGTCTCCACAGGGCATGGTCTTGTCAAATGTTCTTTATCATAAGGTGCGCCAATATGTTTTTCGTGGCGATGATATATTTATGGGGCCACATATTGGTTGCAAGTGAATATCTATACCGATGAATGATGATATTATGCATTGATGTTTGTGTGGCGTTGACTTCCACATGAAGATGATATTCATATTAGACATCCATATAGGAAAATACGTTGGCAAGAATAGATGAAATTGTGCGAGAGATGTGGAAAATAAGTTTGCATGTTGTGCCATTTCATTTATAAATGGATTTAAAACCAATCCAATTGATTTTAGATGCCCATTAAAATCATAAACTGATTGCAGGTTATTTAGGTGGATGTAATCTTAGCCACATTAGGAGAAGGTCCATTTATTCATTCTAACTGGGTAGCAGATTTTATGTAGAAAGATGATAACAAACACCACAATAACTGATCGGGTGTATTCCAATTTAATAGTTATCTAAACCATTGCAAATTCTAATAATAGATATTATTAGACCGAGTTATTCTCATCTTAATTCTTAGGCACGATTGTGGTCTCTATGTGTGTCTAGAAATGCTGTATCCTGGGTCTGTCAATCGATTACTTACAAAGTTATTGTTGATATTATAAGTTTTAGAATACTTGGGTGTACCAAACACAAGTTCTATAAACTTATAAAATAATATAATTTAGGAAGAGTCGGAAGTGGAGAAGAGGCTTTTATGTAGATTATACACTTCCAATTTCAATGGGTTCCCTCATGTCTTTGACTGTTCATTCATCTATACTACTGCACCAATGTTTACGACTTTGTTTATTATGATGATTTATTGTATGAGACTTTGATTTCATTGGTTTATTCAAAACATTGGCATAAAGATGTTCAGTTTCACCTTTTCTCAGAACGGTGCTGAGGTATGCATCGCTAAATTTGATTCGATAGGTATAGATGGAGAATGGGTGTACAAAATCTTGGCTAAATAACTACTAATGCCCCCTCCCCTACTATGATGCTGACCATGTTTATTTGGAATTGCTACATGGGAATGCCATACTCCAGTATCGTTTAATAAGAATAAATACATTGAGGCTTATCCGAGGGTGCACCTTTAAATCAGAATATTTTTGATTCCATTCGTGGTTGAGTGGACCTAAATAGATGTTACAGCTTGAATAAAATGAGACCCACTCTCTAAATGGTAAGGGTGAATAAAACACTTGTGCCGCAAGCGAATATACAATTTAATTGTTGGGTTTTATTATTTTAATTTTCAATTTACCGATGAGTTTGTACATTAATTTTCATTATTATATGAATGCTACTCAAAGTTTACATGTGCTTGGCCAACTGGCAAATCAGGCAATATTGAGTCTACCATCACGATTAAGTTATAATTACATATTAAATCATTTTTATCTCTAGAGTGTTCAATCAGATTAGTAGATATTTTCTAAAGTTCGATCTTATGGTAAAAATCTTAGACTAGTCGAAGATGTTTTTTTCTCATTTATAATCGGAGGTTGAAAAACCAAAACGTATATATTTGTGATATCAACATAAAAAGATAATAATACCACTATAAATATTAGTAAGAATAATAATATTAAAAATAAAAAATAAATTAGTAAGAATATGGTTTAACTGAAAATACACAATTGCATGTGAAAAGGTACAAGTAAATGAAATGAAAGGATGCAAGAAGGCGCAAAGGTGCACGAAGACGGAAGGATGCAGAAACAGGAACAGTATGAAGGGGAATATTTTATTTGCCTCTGTAGTTTTGTAGAAATGCAGTTTTTTAGATATGATGTTATGTTTCGTGATAAGAGTCACCATACTTAACATCAACTGAATTTCAGATAGCAGCGGAAATAAAAGTAAAAATAAGCAAGAATTAATTTCAGTTTATAAGCTAACTAGCTTATAAACCTGGGTGAACAAACCCATAAAATATATTACTCTTCAAAACGTTCAGATCCAAAATACGAGATAATAAAAAGTAATATAAGAAAAYAATTAGTATCAAAAACTTGATACACAACAAACTCTTCGCTTCCTCGTTAGTCGAATTCTTCCGTTGGTTACGCAAYGTTGTAATTCTTCTAATTATCCACCAAGCTCAGAGTCTTYTGTTCTCGTTCTGCTTCAATCGTCTCGTCTAGTGTACTTTTGCGTCTTGGTTCCTTTCTTTAAATAAATACTCCTAGTCTTGTTAAACAAGTTAATTAAGTATTTTGGAAACTAAATAAAATCCTAAACTCCAACTAAGAAAGATATCTAGAGTCCTAAAATACAAAAGTCCTAAGAAAGGCAAACTACAAACAAGGAAATATTGTTGAAAATAATATTCCCAAAAATCTCCCCCTTTTGCCTTTCTGGACAAAACACCACGACGCATTTCAAAAGTTCGAAAGAAACACACACAAACTCCCCCTTAGTTTGACTCCCCCTAAATAAGTAGTAAACATACCAAAAGCAAAATAATTGTTCAACCAGACAATCTAACAACAAAACAAACTACGGAAAACACTAAACACCGCGAGCCTTCTTCGCCCTCCGAGATGACGAAGATGCCCCTTCACCAGTAGCTTTCCTTTTCCTCAGCTTCTTCTTCAAGGTCTTCAGAAACCTATTTCTGCGTCTTATTCTCTTTTTCCGCTTGTCGCTGGCAGAGTTTGCAGCAACAGAACCACCAGCACCGTCATGACTTTTATCTCCCCCTTTTTGTTCAGAAACCAAAAGGGCTTCACACAAGGATCTCCGCAAAGCTACCAGCTGAGCACGCTGACTATCTAGCTGAGCAATCTGAGCATCAAGCAGAGCCACCTGACCACGAACAACAGGGGCCAACAACTGGACCATGGTATCTTCAGTGACAGGAATATTGGAGGCGTCACCATGGGCATCACCAACTTGAAGTGGAGCAATCCAGGGCAGGTCAACAATGCGGGCTCCAGAGAGATGCTGGCTTCTCAAGGTGAACCACTCCGCCTCACCAGCGAGGATATCATTCTCAGTAGGGGTGAACCCCTGACTCTCCAGGATGCTGTAAATCAAAGAGGGAAAGCATAAAGATGAAGAAGATTTCGAGGAAGCAAACCTTGTGACCATGTCAAATACAAGCTGGCCGAAATCGAACTGGAGCCCATTCCCTATTTTGTACAAGAACTGAGCTTGAGGCCTGGTCAACACGGTCTAGTTCTTTGAAGGAACCCAATTGAAAACCTCCAATTTGTGCAGGACAGAGTACAGGGATGTCAAGCGCGTGCTGGGTAATTGCTCTCGCCAAGTGGTGAGCAGTCCGCCCGACAAAAAATCAATGACCGCATCCATGTCATCAACAGTGGAGTCCTCACGACCATTATCAAACCCATACGCTGAATTGATCAATGCAGGGGTGAACGCATAAATCTGTCCATGGACAAACACCTTCCCAAGATTAACAGATGTAGCCTCAGCAACTGACGGCAGGAGATTAGAGTAGAATTCCACCACAACATCCCGAACAAACGGCATGGCACTGGAGACTGTCGAGTACAGGCCCTTGTGCTCAAGGAAGGCAACCAGATTTTGACGCTTGAAAAGTTTAACAGGGACTCTTCGTTCATCAATCATCCCACGGGACTTAAAAATCGAGAAAAACTCCTCAGCCCGGGAAGATAAAAATTTTGCAGAAAAAGGAACAATATCTTCTATTTCCATCTCATCAGAGAGAGGCGCTTCATCATCCTCAACAGGTAAAGACTCAGTGTCTAGAGGAGCAGAGTCATTCTCCGTACCTGAAAGAGAGTGGGAAGGAGAAATGGCAACAGGRATTGGAGATGTTGCTTCAGGTGACATGTCACCAGTCCCAACATCAGCTTGCTGATCATCATCAACAGCCACAGCCATGGAATTCCTTTTTGCTTTCCTTTTAGCGGCCTTCACAGAATTTAGCAGGTCCACAAGGGGAATTTCATCAGAATCATCAGGGGATCGTTCAAGATCAGCGTCAAATATTGGAGAAGTCGGAGGAGTGGACATGACAGGAGGTTCATGAACAACAGGTTTAGCCGAACTGGATACTTCACCAGTGAAGAAATCCACTATCTCATACGGATCGCTTGAGTATTCAGTCGCCGTGGAGCCTGGAGAAACTTTTATCGAAGCTGGAGGGTTCTTCTTTTCTCTAAGAGAAACTGTCTGCTTCAGGCGTCCACGTCCCTTTTTGGGAGCTATAGGAACATTTGAGGTCGGTGGAGCAGAGACGGCAGCCGGAGGCACGTACTCATCATCATCGGAATCCGTGGCTGCAGTAACATTCTCAACAAGATTCATATGCTCTATCGGAACAAAACGACTTGGCCCGGCACGACTCTTGGGAACTGCCGGCGGAACGATCCCCGGAGGAATATTTCGTAATCGCCGTGACCGCTTCAGAGTGGGGTCACTGGAGCGTCCAAGAATTTCGGCAATAAGATGAAGGTCAGGAGGGTTGTCGACGTCAATTTCATTGCCCTGCTGACCGGGAATCACTTGGGCCACAGGTGCGGCGTCAGATGGTGCAGTGATCGGAGTTATGTCAAGAGAGGTTGCCGGAACTGAACCACTGGGTTCTGACACAATTGGTGACGGGTGTCGTGCGAACGCAACACCTATCTCCTCGCGAATATCCAGCCCCCCAAATCTGGGCATGGGTGGAACGGCCTGTTCATCGGAGCATGCAACTCCTGCTGGAAGAGAAGGAACCCTAGAATCGGAGGGTGACTCTGACATCCTGCAATTCTCAACACAAAACTCAACAGAGACCAGTTAAAACCTAAATAAAGTATGGAATTTGAGTTTGAGAAGGAAATTGAAAATTCAGAAGAGAGAGATTTTAGGTGGGCCAAAACGGTAAGAAAATCAGCTTTTTAAAGAAAAGAAAAACTTACCGTTGGGGAGGAGAGAGAGAAACTGAAGAGATAAGAAAGAAAAAGATAAACACAATCTCCTACTAAAAAAAATCTTACTTCCAAAAACCAATCTGAGAACCCGGCCCACTAGCCCTTAGAAAAGGGCACTACACTTCAAGCCCACCACCTTAGGAGGCCCATTAAACCAAAAGGACAGTAAATCTTAGGAAAAAATCCTAAGAAATGAACCATCACCATAAAAATACAAGGCACACATATTATGAGAGAATAAGAGGAATTTAGTCTCATATTACCTCCTCAGCAYTGCCGATCATAGCTCCACTGGAACACTCAAATACCCACATTCTCAACTAGAATTAAGAGATGTCAAAATAGGAATTGAATAAGGGAAACAGAACATTCAGCACTAAGGCAAATTCACAAAATATGAATGTCTTAATTTATGCCTAAAAACATGACCTAAAAAAAGAAAAAAACACACAAATTCTCAGAGATTTTGATCAGTGTTGTTTTTTATGACTGATGACATCAGACCTAACATTTACAAATGGTGAAGTCAATGAAAAACAAACCCCTTAACCCGAGTTAATGATAACGTCAAAATCGCTCAATAAGGTGAAATAAAAAGATCAGACCTTTAGTCTAGATTATCTTCATCTTTTTAAGAAGAGAATTATTGCATTTTTAGCAATTGCTGATTTCACCTTTTGTTTTTGGACCTGGGAGAAAAACCTGTTTCTGCGTGAGAGTTTCACAATCACCAAATCGAGGGTGTTAGTCCGTTTGTCAACAGTTTTATTAACAACACGTAATCTTATTTCTCTTTAAGTTCAGACTCAATGCATTCATATGATGTATGAAAAAGAAAATAAAAATGCATGCAAATTATACAGATGTTATGACTGATGATAACTATGGGCGTCATAACATCAAACCCAACATGAACTAGACTATGCACATACCGAGATCTCTTCTCAGTCGAGAGAAGGTCTCTAGGTATAATGCTTTTGTGAATATGTCTGCAAGCTGGTATTCTGTTCCTACATGTTCAAGACTTATTATCTTTCTCTCAACTAAGTCTCGGATGAAATGATACCTGATGTCAATGTGCTTTATACGAGAGTGTTGAACTGGATTTTTTGAGATGTCGATTGCACTCGTATTGTCACATAGTACGGTCAGAATATTGCTATGGAGACCGTAGTCTTCAATCATCTGGTTCATCCAAAGGAGCTGCGTACATGCACTCCCTGCCGCAATGTATTCGGCCTCGACTGTAGACAAAGAAATACAGTTTTGTTTCTTGCTATACCAAGAAACTAAATTACTCCCCAAAAAGAAACAACCCCCTGTGGTACTTTTCCTATCAACTACGTCTCCAGCCCAGTCTGAGTCCGTATACCCTACCAATTCAGTGCATGTTTCTTTGGTGTACCACAACCCTAACTCACTTGTTCCTCCCACATAACGAATTATTCTTTTAACACATTTCAGATGTGAGTCCTTAGGATTGGCCTGATATCTTGCACATAAGCACACAACATACATGATGTCGGGTCTGCTGGCAGTTAGATAAAGAAGACTGACAATCATACTTCTATAAAGGGTGTTGTCAACACCAGACCCAACATCATCTCTCGAAATTTTCTTATCCTTACCCAGAGGCGTTTTCTTAGGTTTTTCACTGTAACGCCCCAATTTCACTTTAATCAAAATAGGATTTATATTTACGAAAAATATGACGAAACCTTGGCGTCACAATAAATGTCAAGACTTTCAAACTTTACGCAGCGGAAATAAACATAATATGAATGACCAAATCACCGTCAAAGGATATTTATAATTTAAAACCACATTTTTAAGTCTAGTTCAACGTTTATTTAAAACAATAAAGCTAGTTTTAAAGAAAAACATAACCAACATTTATATTTTCATTCCTCTACTCGTCTTCCATCCGATCGACATCTTCGTTTGTACCTGAAAAATATTGTTGATTTGGGATGAGCTCAACGTACTCAATAGTTACACTGACTTAACCAATGCAAAATCATACAACTCACAAATAGTACAATCGATCATAGAATTCATAGTTTTATCGTAGAAAATAAGTTGACTGCAGCTAAAACGCGCCGGGATTTACCCGATGACCCTTTTCCCCGGTCACAGACACATTTGGTCTCTGGTTTTAATTCGTGGTTATAGCACGCCGGGATATACCCGATGACCCTTTTCCCCGGTCACAGACACTTTTGGTCTACGGCTATATTAGTTTTTGGAAATATAGAATCGCATGATACACATAGCACATAAATTTGAGTACATAAAATTTAACATAAGCAAGTCAGTGGTCCCTACCTCGTAAATATGTCGTGGAAAGTCGAGTGAATGCACGTATTGAATCCTAAGTCCCCTTAATGCTCGTCACCTAATCAATTAGAAAATATGTTTAATTAGTATTTTCATATTTAATATTCATACTAATAATAATAATAATACTAATAATAAAAATAAATAAATAATAATAATAATGGTAATAATAATAATAATAGTAGTATTAATGATAATAATAATAATGATAATAATAACTATAATAATAATAATAATATAAATAATAACAATAATAATAATAATAATAATAAATAATAATAAAATTAATAAATTGACTGGAAAGTATTTTATAAATGTTTCAGGGGCTGGATTGGGGGTTATTGGTAATCCGAGGGTTCAATCGAAAAGATGGCTAAAGGCTGGGGGGTCAATTGGCAATTTCTGGGAACTTTGGATTAAAATGGGATTGAAATCCCTAATTCTTCACAACCCGTCCGCTTTCGTCCCCAATTCGCAAAATCGGCCCGGAGGCTGTTCCCCGTCCTCGGCCAAAGGCGGCAGCAGTCGGCGGCGGCATGACGGCGAAGAGCGGCCAGCGGCTGGAGGGTTCAAGGCCAGCCACTCGTTCCCTCCCGTCTTCTCTCTTTTCTCCGGCTCGCGGCGGGACTCGACCGCGATTCGAAGGGGGCGGCGCCTGATGTTGTGTTGAACGGGCGGCCGTGGCTGGTGGCAGGCGTGGGGGTTGTGCCGTGGCGGCGACTCGGCGAGGGCGTGCGGCGAGACGCAGGTGACGGGGCTCGACCGCGATGACTCTGTTGCGTGGGCGACGGAGAAACGGGAGGTCGTGGCTGGTGGCAGGCGTGGGGGTTGTGCCGTGGCGGTGGCGCACGACGGTGACTGTAGGTGGCGGCGGTGGTTTCAATTGTCGACGGGCCCGGCAACCCACAGCGACCCCAAACCCGTCGCCACTCGACAGCCACACCACCACGACAAAACGACCCGAAATCCACAGACCCAACCAGTCGCCGCCTCGCCGTCGCCAACAACTCAATCGCAGCGCCCCCATCGCCCAACCATCAACATCGCCCCAATTCCAGCA
>BMAC01000303.1:1167664-1179685 GCA_014905375.1 Phtheirospermum japonicum | reverse complement strand
ATTTATTTTAATTAATATATCTCTTTAACGTTAGATTTTTTTTAAATATTATTGAGTACTTCAAATATTATACAATATATATATTAATTAAATTTAATTACTATTAAATTCATAAAAGTTAATGAGAAATATGATGTCTTTAGTAACACAATTATGTGGTGATACCAAATATCATCTAATTATTATCAAATTGTTATCGGGAGAGTTTCCTAATTCTGGTGTGAATTTGTACCAAAAATAAAATTACAATGACAAATTCATATTTGACGTCAAAATAGAACTCTTTCATGTCAAAATAATATTGACGCCCTTCTTCTAGAACTGATGACAAATTGTAGCATTGTCATGAAAAGAAACTTGATGTGACACCAAATATCACCACCGTTATTAAAGGGAAAATTAATGACAAAATTAATTCTGTCACAACTACAAATTTATCGTGACACCCAATTATCGTCACATATTATTATATGCTTGTCATAAAATGTGTTTTCCGAACAGTTTTTTTTTTGTCATCCCAAAAATGTGACAAAATACATTTGATCGTCATAAATTATGATTATTCGTGAAGAAATCGGTGAACAACTGTGATGACAATAAATGTTGTCATAGAAGGGTGTTATTCTATGACGAATGCAAAAACCGTCAATATTGTTTAACATACCATGACGAAAGTTTGTGCGTGGAAAAAAAATCGTCACTGAACAGCAAATTTCTTGTAGTGAGATGTTTAGCATCAAATGCACGCCATGTTTTCCCATCCCTTGGATGTGTCATAACATCTGCGCTTATATGATGCCCTGTACTATGCCAACGCATAAGATTCGCGGTCTCTTCCATTGCAAATAACCTTTTCAATCTTGGGATGATTGGAAAATATCGCATAACCTTATGTGGAATTTTGCTCTTCGAGCCTTTTTCACTATTCTCTCGCCAACGTGATTCTCTACAAACTGGACATGTTTCTCTATCTGCATACTCTTTATAAAAAAGTGCACAATCATACTTACAAACATGTATGTTCTCATAGCCAAGACCCAAACTTGCAAGCAACTTCTTAGCCTCATAATGTGAGTTGACAATATTTATCGATGGGAATGCAAGTTTCAAAAACTTAATCAACTCGTCAAATGATCTATTTGTCCACTTATTACTCACATTGATATTCATCAACTTTACTAGAAAATCCATCAAAGAGAATGATGAAATCCCTTGATATAATTTAGTGTTCATATCTTCGTACACGTTACGATACTGCTCACCAGGGCCATCCGATCCGTGATCATCATCTTAGTCCAAGTCTGCCATAACATTTGTCATGTCATCCATCATTTCAAAGTCAACGTCTGACGGACCAGGTTGGTGTGACGAACCAGGTTGGTGTTCCGGTGAGCAATCGCCATGGTGAATCCAAGTATCATATGATGCATCAAACCCAAACCTCTGAATATGCGTTTGAACATCTTCTAACTTATGAGACTCCATATTTAAACATTTGTTGCACGGGCACTTAATCAAGCCTTTCTTATTCTTAATCAAGCATTTGTTAATAAATTCTCTCACTCCACGCCTGAACTATGTGGACATCTTATTCGTAATATGCATCCATGTCTTGTCCATCACTATATTTGATATCCTGAAAAAGAAAAGAACCAAAAGTTATTAGGTAATTTCTTTGCTCCTCCATTTTACTGTATTCACAAAAATTACTACAATCATTTTGATTTACCATTTTTTTAATACAAAAATATACATTAGTGGCATGAATGAAGTAGGTAAATAAATTTTAGCTTGATAATATTATAAAGTAAAAATAAAAGCAATCATCATTTAAAATTACGGATAGTCATGATATTTTTTTTTCCATTACAAATTAGATTCTTATAGGATGAAAATTTTGTTAGGTACTTATGCAAACCTAGGGACATTTGAAAATTTTAAAAGTTACTGGGGTATTATTTCTAACTATTCATACAACTAGTAAAGTCAACAATATAACTTAAGCTTTTGCAGTTTATGAGTCATTACATGATGATGATGTAATTATATTCAACTAAAAATTAGATTACATATAATTATAGAAATGAGAAGAATTGATTCACACCTTTTTTGGTTTTCTCAAAAAAATTTTGCCATTATTGTTGATATTGCTGCCATTGTTGTTGATATTGCTGCATTGTTCTTGATATTGATGATGTTGACATTGTTATATTGTTGTTATTGTTGTGGATATTGTTTGGAGAGTATTTGGAGAATGATACTGATATTTCGAATGAAGTGGTACTTTGTTGGTTGTTAAAGAAGTTGTGAGCTATTGGGAGGACATTTTAAACTTATTGGGAGGACTTGTCCTTCTAATATGTAAGACATTAATTCGGTTGGTTGGGTATTATTCACGGTTGGTCAAGGTAATTAAATGCTCTTTTTTGGGACGACTTTACATCCTATAGTAAGGACAAAATGTCATCCCTAAAGGTAGAACATATAGGAACGACTTATTATATCCTATAGGAAGGACAAAATATCATCCCTAAAGGTAGAACATATAGGGACGACTTATTATACTTATAGGAAGAACAAAATGTCGCCTCTAAAGGTAGAACATATAGCAATGACTTATTATACTTGTAGGAAGGACAAAATGTAGTCCCTAAAAGTAGAACATATAGCAATAACTTTTTATCTATTGGGAGGACAAATGTCCTCCCAATAGGTTATAGAACCTATTGTAAGGACTTTTGGATGTCGTGCCTATATGTCCTACCTATAGGGACGACACAAATGTCCTCCCAATTTTGTCCTCCCTCTTAACCTCAATTCTTGTAGTGCGTGGTCGAGACCGGCGAATGAAAAGACTCTTTCCCATTTTGTGAGTTTCACCACATCAAAGGGGCGCTTATTCCATTCAGAGAGCATATCAGAGTATTGTTGGAAAAGAGAATTTATTGGTTTTTGAAGAATTCTTTTATATATTTATTTGTTTGTTGATTATGTTTAAAGTGTTCTTTTAAAGTCATTTGGCTTAAAGGAAATAGCATAATCAGCAACTGGGTAAGTTATTAAATAAGATTTTTCATGTTGAAGTTTCTAAAGGGTACAACAATTATTATTTGTTTGTATTCATGACTATACCCTTGATTCTTTATCCAAAATGTTGCGTTGTTAGATTGTGAGTTGTGCATATTTGTCTATTTGCTTTGTAAAAATTTTGGGTTTAAAAAAAGAAATTGGCAGGTTATATTTTGGCAATTCATAAAATACTAACTTTAAGAGTATTAGCCACAGAAGATATGCATGCATGTGGGGCATGGCATCACCTAATAACTTGATTTTGTGTGTATATATATATATATATATATATATGCATCGATCTTTGTATTTATAACATTAGTCATTTCACTCTTACTTTCCAACATCTCAGATGGTACACTAACCCCTGTCATATTCTTTCATTAGTAGGTGTTTGTGTGATGCTTTAATGGGGTATTTTTCAATTTAAAGACAATTGGAGTTTTCTGTAATTAGGCTAAACCGGGGTGGTTTTTGTAATTGTTCTTTATTGTGAGATATCCACTGACGTTTTGCTACTTATTTGTGTGTATAAACTGTTGTTGTAGTAGGTGTTTGATCAAAAGTATTGAAAAATGACATAAATGTACAATTGATTGATATGATTCTATGATTGTTGTATAAGAATAAACATCAATTGATATGAATTAATGTAATTAATGTATTTCCAGAAAAATGGGAAATGGCAAAATTTGTATTTAGTCCATGTCGATTAAAGCATGTCAAATATGAACAAGGGGGTATGATGACAAAGCCTTTATTGGAAGCACATTAAATGTTTAACCTTAAAGAACAAGAACGAGAAGCAGAAATGAAAGAAAAACATATTTGTCTGATATATGAGAATCAAATGATCGTACGCAAAAATCAGGGACGATGATAATTTTTGAATAAAGAAATTATTTTATGTTAATAATTACTTTTTGTTTAGCATTCATAATGTATTTTTTTAAAAATAAAAATTCAGGCATGATGGCATTCTGAGGTTGGGGTTTCATCTATTTATTGAGTTCCAAGTAGGAGCAGATTTAGAACTCTAAGTTTAGGAATGCTGCTATAATAAAAGACGAAAATAATTATATAGTAAAATAAGAACTAAAAAATTTGAAAACCAATGTTTATATTGATAAGTAAGAAAATCAAAAGTTTTTGAAACATTCAATCAAATATGTTTGTTATTTAAGTGTTGATGTGAAAACCAAAGTTTATATTGATAATTAGCATTATACCAAAAAAATAGAAGGCCAAATAAAATGTTTGTTGATATGAAAATCAAAATTTATATTGATAAGTAGTATTATAGAGGGATAGGAAAGAAAAAGAAGAAGAACAAAAAGCTCATCAATATGAATTGAACCCTGCACCTATTGTAAACATAAAAGGTATATTTACCACTAGACCATCTTAAGTAAATACAACATTATAGAGGCCAAGTACTATATAATCTCAATATTAAAATTAATTTTATATAGTAATAGGGGGTTTTAAAAATTTTGGGGAGGCCGTGGCCCCCTCAGGTTGGCCGTAAATCCGCCCCTGGTTCAAGATTTAGTTGTAAGCGAACTTTTGCATGTATGTCTATGTTTTATGGAAATCTTCTATTCGTTTATTTGTTGCCTTTGTTATTTTTTTAGGATGCTACTTCTTTCTTGAGTCAGCAGCCATTAGCTGCAAGGGAGTATAATTCCTGCATGTAATGTTGTCGAGTAATTCTCAAGACCTCATTGATAATGAAGTTTCAACCTTCTAGAACTCCGGATAATAGCCTTTTACATGCTTCCGTCAATCCCCCAGGTTTGTGTCTAGTTTGAGAAACATGATTTATTGTAATATTGGTTTCCTTATCAAGGTGGAGGTTTCACTATATTACTTTACTGGTGCAAGTTGCTACTTTTTTATGCTTGCGGCTCCATTATAACTTTACTATGGCCTTGACTATTATGTTGTTTGCTTTTCTACTCCAGTTTGATCAGACATAGGGACTTGGGGGTGGGGGTGCAAAGGGTTAATTTTAGTCAACTTTTGTGTGAAACGTTCATTAAATGTGGTAGCAGTAGTTTGGAATGGGACCCATGCGTATCAAATTGTGAGTCGGGCTGACTATTTAAATATGGCATAGCATGTAAGAGTATCACCAATGCTACACTGTTGAAAGTAAATAAATTTTAACAGATGTCACTCGAGAAATATAATGTCTATCCACGTAAATAACTGTTAAAAGGCCCAAACTTTGATCCCAAAATATTTCTCCAACGCATAAATGTCAACATACTTAATTTTGTACATGTGAATTTTATTTTGATTAATAACAAAATAAAACTGAATTCATAGAAGATAAAACGGATTGAAAAATTCCCGTTTTTAAAACCAAATAGAGTTCTTCCTCTTTCTCAAACCTATATAACCTAGATCTTTTTTCCCCTCTGCATGACTGAACGCAAAAACCTTCCACTGGCAGGCGTCTGATTAGCTCTTCCACCACGTCTGTTTGCGAGGGAAGTTTCCATTCAATTGAATACGTTCTTATTACAGGTACTCAAATTTTCTTTCTTCAGTTAAAATAATTTTTGTCCTCTCGTTTTCTTTTTCCTTTTAACAAATAATTACTGAAATTGCGAGAACAAAAACCCTTCATATTTGTGCTTTTAACAATTCATGAAAGCACTTGTGTTCATATATATCTTTTTTATATTTTATTCCATACGTAGTTATTTTTATATCTCTTTTATTTGTTTCACCATTTTTTGGCTCATTTGTTATTTTTTCGCAGTCCAGATTTCATGAGATAGTTACTTTTGCAACATGTATTTTAATTTTAATATATAACCATTCATTTTTTATTTATTTTTTGTGAATTCATGTTAGAACTAATGGACTCTGAAACGAACTCCATAAGTGAATCGTTAAGCACTGAGTCGCTTTCAATTACAAAGAGATTGTTGGGAGATAATAGTTTTGAAGCGGACGAAGACTCGGATGTGGTTCAAATTGGTACAGTTCATGTTCCATTTGTGATTTATAAATTTCTTACGGGTAGAAAACGTCCCCATGGAGGCTCAACAATTGGTAGGAAGTATATTCATCGTGATAGACTGGATCGTCATGATTTAATTGTAAACGACTACTTTAAGGGTGAGAAGTCAAAGTATACCCCGGAGAAATTTCGTCGACGATTTCGAATGGATATTGAATTATTCGAACGAATTTTAGAGGCAGTAGAGAATTATGATGATTACTTTACGCAAAAGGTTGATGCAGTTGGAAATCTAGGCTTGAGTCCTTTGCAAAAAGTTTTAGCAGCAATTGGCATGCTTGCATATGGTTGTTCAGCTGATTCTCTTGATGAATACATTCAGATTGGTGAGAGCACTGCAATTGAATGCCTGAAAAGATTTTGTGATGCTATAATAGGGCTGTTTGAAGACATATATCTAAGAAAACCAAACAAATATGATATTTCAAATCTATTAGAAGAAGGTGATAATCGAGGATTTCCAGGTATGCTCGGTAGTCTAGATTGTATGCATTGGCATTGGAAGAACTGCCCGACTGCTTGGCATGGAACATATACTAGTGGTTTTAAAAGAGTTCCAACTCTTATTTTAGAGATTGTAGCTTCACGTAACTTGTGGATTTAGCACGCATTCTTTGGCATGGCGGGTACTAACAATGATGTGACTGTTCTTGATAGATCTCCTCTCTTTGATGACTTGGTTAATGATATTGCACCACCGTGTGACTTCATAATACAAGGTCATCACTATAATATGGGGTACTACTTATCTGATGGTATTTATCCACAATTTGCCACCCTAATCCAAACTATCTCACAACCATCTTCGATGAAAGAAAGATTATTTGCAAAACGCCAAGAATCTACTAGGAAGGATGTGGAACGAGCATTTGGGGTGTTACAAAGTCGTTGGCATATAGTTAAAGGTCTGGAACGTATGTGGAGCGCAATAGATTTGGGGAAAATAATGAAGACATGCAATATCTTGCATAATATGATTATTGAGAGTGAATGTATCCAAGGTATGAGCCCTGAAAATTGGCAGCCCGAAAGAGATGAGTTAGTTGAAGATGTTATTCCGGAACATGATTTTACCTATCTCATGTCGAGGATGAATGGTAGAATGAAGCAAATTCAAGATAAAAGAGTGCATAAAGATTTAAAGCGCGATCTTATCAATCACATGTGGGAACTATATGGTGGTCAGAATGATGATTAATATTTTCTTTTGTAAACTTATTTTTATTAATGAATTTATGGTGTCAGAATGATGATTAGTATTTTCTTTTGTGAACTTATTTTTATTAATGAATTTATGGTGTTTTTTTTAGTTTTGATTAACTATTTGTTGTTATATGAGCATTTCAGTCTTCCTGGCAGTAGAAGACATGTTTGTAATAAATGAGACATGTTTAGACATGTTTTTCTTTTGGTACAGTTAAATTATTTTTAACTTTAAGAGTCTTTGGATTTTAACATTTCATTCCTGGCAGTAGAAGACATGTTTGTAATAAATAAGGAGCTTGTTTCATTCACGTGACTTTTTGCTCTATCCATTTCCGGGACAAGGATGTCTTTATTTATTTCCCATGTCCAACTCTGTTTTGTAGGACAACACATTATTGTCTGAATGTAGCTTCTGAACAAGAGAAAACTGTTACGGAAAAATGGTTACTTAAACTAAGTAATGCCATTCTAAATGCTCAAATATGTCTTGAAGACTACAAATACGTCAAATGCTTGGTGAGTACTCTGCAGTATTTTAAATTATATTCTTCTTTTGTTATTGTTGATACGACACTAAACATGCAAGCTATATGCCGGTATTTGTGGTAAGCGACCTCATTTCTCGGAAGGAGCATTCTTTCTGAGTTGGGCGAGCTGTTTTATAAAATAGCGACCTGGAGTATGGGAGTGGCGAGCTCTCATATAGGGTAGCGACCTCTTATGGTTTTACCAGCTCGACGCTGAGTGTTGGGCTTTATGATTTTGGGGCCTGAACGGGTTAATATGGATGGTATTGTGGGGTCCCAGTGGACTATACTAAAAGAATCAAAGGCCCAGGCCTATTCTGATAATTTGGCGAGAGATCTATTATTTATGGGAACTTAGCATACATGAGAAATCATAATTTTAAGTCGGTTGTGGTATTTATGGTATTATAGGGGAGAAGGTAACCCTAGTTTGGGGAATACTTCTCTTGTCTATATAAAAAGGATTCAGGCCTCACTCTATTCTAAGTCGATTATTACGTTTGAACTCTCGAAATATCTCTCGCACTCTTTAATTTGAGCATCGGAGGACTTTCGCCGGGGCCGTCCACCGCCTTGGCTGAGGTGTTGTTTTGCAGGATCGATCAGGTCGTCAGGAGGCTCTTGGAGATCAATCAGGTTGCTGCGACGTAATTTGAAACTATTCAAGTCGCTGATCTTTTATTTGAGGTTAGTACCCCATATACTTGAAGCGCTAGTTTTTTGGTCGATCAATTGGCGCCGTCTGTGGGAAAGAGGGACAACGAGTCCTTGAGCGAAAGAAGTGAGAAAATTCACAAACAAAAATATGAAAGAAAGAAACATGCCACCCAGGGTCTTAGATTTCGGTCCTGGATCAAGCAAATCAAAGAAAAAGAACAAAGAAATCGATAAAGGAGAACAGACGAAAGATGGACTAGCACCTCTCCCAGGAGGACCAACGATTCAAAATCTGGCTGTCACACCACCACCCTCGCCAGAGAAACAGAAAGAGAAGGAACCTGAAGGAGAGCAACAGGAGAAAACTCCTGAAATTAGCGCGCAAAAAGCTGTCTACATAAGGACAAAAGAGTGGAGGGAGCTGCCTAAAGACAAGCCTTGTCAAGTCAATAAAGGATTCTTGGAAGGGCTTATGGAATTTGTGCCTCTGGAAAAATAAGAAGATCTAAACACGTATCTGGCAGGCGAGCTGGGTACGACAGTGGAGAAAGCTGATAAATCATATGATGGGCACGCGGAAAATTCAATGACAGAAAAGCAAAAACGAAGTGGAGGATCTCCATCGCGGAGATCATCTTGCGAGCGGAGGGGGAGCTCGAGCAAGCGAAAATATGCAGATACCTCCAACTCCACCTCGCCTTCAGAGTCCCGTACTCAGAAGTATAAATATAAGAAAGGGGAAATGTTGAGATTAGGGTGAAAATACTATAAACATCGAGGTCGGCAACATAGTAAGCATGCTAGTGAGGATGAAACAGAAGACTCGAGCACAGATGGAGAATCTGGGGAAGGATCTCAAAAAATTCGAGGTCAGCAAGAAAAGGGAGAAAATGAGGTTGGGCCAGGCAATAAGGTGTTCAGGGATATGCAAGAAGCGTTGCTAGATCTGCATAAACAAGTGGCAGGAGAAAAACCTGGTGAAGAGAAAGGACATCCTTTTTTGGATAATATATTACAGGATGTGCTACCTAAGGGGTATAAAACATTGGAATTTCAGTTCTATGAGACGACAGACCCAATCCAGCACATGCAGATCTTTGAGAATGAGATGATCCTACATGGATATACGGATGTTGTGACATACCGGGCTTTTGTATCTATTTTAAGAGGAATCGCGCAAATTTAGTTTCATTAGTTAGCGCGAGGGAGGATTACTAGTTTTCGGGTATTGCAGGCGGCCTTTTTAAAACAATTCTCCAGAATGAAGCAACATACAAAGACTGCACAGTCTCTTTTCATAATGGTGCAGCGACCAGATGAAAGCTTGAAGAATTACATTAACAGTTGAAGCTAGCGATCCTCGAATTCTCGATCTCGATCAATTATTGTTATATGGATGCGGATGGTGTTGTTCTCGAACCCAAAAGATCAAGTATTCAGTGTGTATGGGTCGGAGCSTGTGGTTTGGGACGGACTTGGAAGGGTTTAAATAGATTTTTCTTGACTTGGAGCATAAGAAACCCTAAAATTCCTGATTCTGGGCCGTCGCGTCGACGGTGCGTCGACTGACGCGTGMTGGTGCTCGGCGTCGGTGCTGCCTGGCGCGCGCGTCGGCTGGGCGGGTGCGTCGACGGTGTGCGTCGACATCGACGCTTCAGCAAGTAGCGTCGACGTTGCGTCGACATAGGTGCGTCGACATCGACGCTTCAGAAAGTAGCATCGACGCTGCGTCGACATAGGTGCGTCGACATCGACGCTTCAGCAAGTAGCGTCGACGCTGCGTCGACTGATGCAGATCATGGCTCGCTTCGACGGAGCGTCGACGGTCGAGTCAGTCGACGCGACTGCGCGTCTGCCTCCGTCTCTTTCTATCTGTTCGCTACTCGTTCACCGGAAAGCTAGTTCTCCATTTCGTGAATATCAACTTCATCTAATTATGCGCCGAACTCGTCCGGTTACTTAGCTGTAAAGTGAAAAACCACAAATAATCACTTATTTGCATCAATCTAGGTCAAAACGCGGTAAAATAAGCTGAGAGTACAAATATACGAAATAGAGCTTAAACTACCCAACTTATATCAAAAACAATAAGAAAAACAAGCTATAAACCTACTAAAAAATAAGGACAAATATGTGCTAATCAACTATCCCACGCTTAATTGGTTTGTTCGTCCTCGAACAAATGATAAATTCAAAGTATAGTAAGAAATGAAAATCAGTCCGAGCATTGAGTCGTGCTATGCTACTTAAATAATTTTGAAAATATAGGTACATGCAATGCAACTTCAAACACTCTACCCGTATTACATTGTCGCTTCAAAATTGAATTCATGCATYCTCACAACAGGGAAATATATAGGGGTATACGCTCAAGCACTCGAGTTTTTTACTGCATAGGACGTGTATACGCTCAAATCATACAAATGCAAGCACAATAAACAAGCACCGAAAATCAATCTCTTTTCAATCGCAAATTAAGTGTGTTGTCGAACAAAGAATCGGAAAAGGTCTTTTCGGTTGTAATGTAAGGCTTTATGGACGGGTATGGAATATATAAGTCGWGTGGCTAACTCACGATCTAACGTGATCAATAACTCACCAAACCTATTCTAATCAAAAAGCAATATGCTTCACCTCGTTCAAAGATAAAAACCTCACTAAACATTCATAACGTAGCCTTGAAACATAGGCTATTTCCCAACTCGAAACTCTAAACCGACTTAAGGCTCAACACCACTTATTACAACTCAACTCTTTGCCTTTTAAATAGTAGGTTTCATAACAAAATAATAACATAAGCCTTCATTAGCGCGTAGGCAATGACTAACACAATTCACCATCCTTCTTATTTTCTTCTTTTTTTTTTTATCCCCCTCTAATTCTGTTTTATGGGGTCTCTTTTTTTTTCTTTTTTTTTTATTGAAGGATGGTGATCCTTTATTACAAAAATTCATAAATCCCTTATAAAAACTCCAAAACACTTAATAACCAATAAAAATTACAAACTCCTACCCCACGCTTTAAATGGGTTGTAGGGGTCGACTCAAAAACTCATGGCTATAGGCATGGATTATTTGGCTATGAGGGGCTCATTCAGAATTTATAGTGGCTAAAATATATGAATATGGCCGAAAATAGGGTTTTATTTGTGCCTTAACGTCATGTTCAAAATCAACTACACACAGCGGTTTCAAAGAGATATTAAGACTGAAACTTATTCAAGCACATGCAATGATGAGAATCACTCAGGCTACTCACTGGCTTTTTGCATGAAAAATCTTTGAATTGACGCTGCTTTTAAAGTTTTGCAAAATCAATTGCGTTCAAGTACCATTTACAATATTTAAATAATAATTGTTGAGAAATTTATGCACTTATGCACGCTCAAAGACAAAAACTTCAATTCATAAATAGCTAACTTCGACAGGCATGCCATACAAACACAATTTAGCGCAAAAATAGCAAACACAATCACGTAAAAATTGAAAATCGCACATTATTTTTATTTTTAATCATACTCAACCATCC
>BMAC01000303.1:1129784-1158781 GCA_014905375.1 Phtheirospermum japonicum | reverse complement strand
GTGTGCGTCGACATCGACGCTTCAGCAAGTAGCGTCGACGGTGTGCGTCGACATCGACGCTTCAGAAAGTAGCGTCGACATAGGTGCCTCGACATCGACGCTTCATCAAGTAGCTTCGACGTTGCGTCGACGCTGCGTCGACTGACGCAGATCATGGCTCGCGTCGACGGAGCATCGACGGTCGCGTCTGCCTCCGTCTCTTTTTATCTGTTTGCTACTCGTTCACCGGAAAACTAGTTCTCCATTTCGTGAATATCAACTTCATCTAATTATGCACCGAACTCATCCGGTTACTTAGCTGTAAAGTGAAAAACCACAAATAATCACTTATTTGCATCAATCTAGGTCAAAACGCGGTAAAATAAGATGAGAGTACAAATATACGAAATAGAGCTTAAACTACCCAACTTATACCAAAAATAATAAGAAAAACAAGCTATAAACCTACTAAAAAATAAGGACAAATATGTGTTAATCACTAGTATAAGTAGGCGATCTCAAAAATCAGGACCTGTCATTTCTTTTGGTCCTGATGAACAACGCGGGCTGCAAGAAGATCACAATGATGCACTGGTAATTGAAGCTGAAATAGCAGGATATGAGGTCGGAAGAATCTTTGTAGACAATGAGAGTTCTGTTAATATAATATACATGGATTGCCTAAACAAATGAAGATGGAGACAAGGGTGCGACCTGTGAATACACCAATAAATGCATTCAATGGAGCGCAAGTTATTACGGAGGGTGAGCTGACACTTTCAATGATATTAGGGAGGGGCGAAGAAGGATTTGGAGTTTTTAATTATTCATGAGAGGTCGGCATATAATGCAATATTATGGCAACCTGCTCTTAATGCATTCCAAGCGGTAACATCTACATATCATATGAGTATAAAGTATCCTGTGGGATATTATAAAGTAGGAGAGGTCGTATCGGAGCAGCAGGTCGCTAGGTCATGTTATCAGAAGACAGTTAGAAAAGGCCTGAGTGACAACAAGTGAGAAAGGAGGGAGGATGTGCAGGAAGGTGTTCTTAGTGCAAAGAAGATGAAAGAACAAGAGAATTATGTTCGCCCACATGAAGAGTTGATGGAGATTTCGTTGGAAGAGGGTCGCCCAAAATATACCACGAAGATAGGAACTCAAATGACAGAAGTATTAAAGGAAGAGTAGATAACGTTACTGAGGGAATTCTGAGACGTTTTTGCCTTTGGGGACGGAAAACTAATAGGGGAGTCCCCAGAGGTCACGCAAGATCACTTGAATGCAGACCCAGAGGCGAAGCCGGTCAAACAGAAAAGAAGACACTTTGGGGTTAAACTAGATAAAATAATTGAGGAAGAGGTGCAGAAGCTATTAAAGGCGGGCCATATTAGGAAAATCCAATTCCCAGAATACTTATCTAATGTTGTAATGGTACCTAAACCAGAGCAGAAGTGGAGGATGTGTGTAGATTTCCGCGACCCAAATTAAGCATGCCCGAAAGATCACTATCCGCTACCGCGAATTGATCAACTAGTGGACTCGACCTCCAGATGCGAGGTGTTGAGCATGATGGATGCTTCACAAGGATATCATCAAATACCATTGGCGAAGGAGGATCAACCTAAGGTGAGTTTTGTCACCTCGACGGGAACTTACTGCTTTGTGTTTATGCCATTCGGTTTAAAGATTGCAGGGGTGACCTATCAGCTACTGGTTGACAGAATATTCAAGGACCTATTGGGGTCCACTATGGAGGTGTATGTCGATGATATGCTGGTTAAGAGCGGGAAGGCATAATCTCATGTGGAAGATTTAAGAAAAACCTTTGTCATACTCAGACAATACGGAATGAAACTCAATCCAAAGAAATATGCATTCGGCGTGCGATCTGGAAAATTTCTAGGATATATGGTAACTGAAAGAGGAATTGAGGTCAACCCTAAAAAGGTGCAGGATGTCTTGGAGATGCCGCATCCTCAGACGGTATGCGAGGTATAGGTACTCACAGGTCGGATTGCAGGTCTTAACCAGTTTATCTCTAGGTCAGCTGAGAAAGGTGTACCCTTTTTTAGGGCGCTTAGAAAAGGATCCAAGTTTGAGTGGACCAAGGAGGCGGCAGAAGCTTTTGATAAGCTTAAAGAATACTTAGCGGAAATACCACTATTAACTAATCCAATGCCCAGGGAAGACCCAATCTTGTATATATCAGTTGGAGATGTCGCGATGAGCTCGGTGCTCATCAGGGAGGATGAAGGGATACAAAAGCTTATTTATTATATTAGCAGTATGTTAAGGGGTGCCGAGCTAAATTATTTTAAGTTGGGGAAAGGAGGTTTTGCGCTAATTTGCACAGTAAGGAAGTGATACCATATTTTTTTAGTCATAAGGTGAAGATGCGTACTAACCTGGCCCTCAAGCAGGTTCTGAGTAATCCGAATGTATCAGGGAGGCTAATGAAGTGGGTTGTTGAGTTGATCGAGTATTATGTGGTGTATGAACCTCGGAGGGCCATCAAAGCACAAGTATTGACAGATTTCTTACAAGAGATGGTGTATTCATCTGAATCAGAGGGTGAGGCGAAAACATGGCTATTGTATACTGATGGATCGACCATGGTATCAGGAGATGGATTGGGATTATTTTAACTAGCCCGGAAGGAGAGAGTTTGGATTTTTCAATTAAACTGGGATTCAAAGCATCCAATAATGAGGCCGAATATGAGGCGGTCTTGTAAGGTGTTAAAATGGCAAGCGACCTGGGAGCAAGGAAAGTGAGAGCATATACAGACTCGCAGCTGGTAGCTCGTCAGTTTGACGGGTCTTTTAAGGCAAAAGAGGAACGTATGGTGGTAAATTTAAAAAAGTCACGAGAAGAGGTTATGCGTTTTGAAGAATTTAAGCTGGAGCATTTACCGCGGGCTGATAATACTCGAGCCGATCAGCTCGCTCGGATAGCGAGTGCGCTGGGAACTTGTGACACTAGAAAAATCACATTGATGGAGCTAGGTCATAGTAGTGTGGATAAAGGAAAAAAGGTGATGGAGATAGACATAAAAGAGGATTGTCGTACGCTAATATGGGAGGTCCTCGTTAAGGCAAAGGAGGGCGAGATACAATTGTCAACAAAAGAAGCTAGAACAGCAGCTCATTCTTATGTTATAAACGAAGACTTATACAAAAGGTCGTGTTTTGGGCCCTTTTTAAAATGTTTGGCCAAAGAGGAAGGATTGGAAGTGTTGAGAGAAATACATGAAGTATATTGTGGTGATCATGCAAAAAGCAGGGCGCTGGTTGGGATAACGTTGCGAGGTGGCTTCTTTTGGCCAGGAATGAAAGGTATGGCAATCGACCTGGTCAGAACTTGTAAAAAATGTCAGATGCACGCACCGGTCATTCATATACCGGCTGAAGACATGATGCTTATGAGCTCGCCTTGTCCCTTTGCACAATGGGGAATCGATATCGTGGGGCATTTTCAAAAAACACCAAGTAACAAACAAAATTTGGTGGTTGCTATTGATTATTTTACGAGTTGGGTGGAAGCAGAGGCGGTGACGAGCATAGGCGAGCAGGACATGATGGATTTTACTTTTAATAATATTTTTTGTAGGTTTGGTGTTCCACGGGTGCTGGTTTCAGATAACGGAACCCAATTCAATGTGCAGAAAATCCAAGATTGGTGCACGGAAATGGGGATGAAGCAACATTTTTCTTCTGTGGCGTATCCCCAGGCTAACGGATAGGTCGAGGTTACTAACCATATTATTGTGCATGGAATTAAACTGCGGTTGGGAAAAGCGGGAGTACTTTGGCATGAATACCTCACGTCGGTCTTATGGGCTTACCGAATGACTCCCCGAACCTCTACAGGGGAATCGCCTTTTAGCTTGGTTTATGGAATAGAAGATGTCATCCCAGCTGAAATAGTGGGGGGTCACAATGTTTATCAACATTTATTGTGGAAGAGAATGAGAGGCTAGAAAGAGGAGCAATTGTGACGATTGATGAAATACGAGATAAGGCTGCAGCCCTAGTAGAACGTTATAAACAGAAAATTCAGGCAGCTTTTAACAAACGTGTCAAACGTCGATATTTCCAGGTCGGAGACCTAATATGGAAGCGGGATGATGCAATACATAATACCAGGAAGCTGGATCCAAACTGGATCGGGCCGTTCAAAGTAATCAAGGTGTTACGCGGGGGAGCGTATGTACTCAAAAATGCTTAAGGGAAAGCTCTACCTAGAAGATGGAATATTTGTCATTTGAAGAAATATTACGTCCGAAGGGCGGGTCTATGAGGAGGGCGCATGTTTCGTAATAACATTTTTATTCCTGTTATAAAACAATGCTTGCACAGTTCGGCTGCTGATTCATGTACCCTCACGGGTGGAGATTGTTTAATTATGTACCCTTAGGGGCGGATAGTTGTTTCATTACCCTTTGGGGCGGATAGCTATTTCATTTATACCCTCAGGGGCGAACACCTAGTTATTAACCTCAGGGGCAGATATTCACTATTGTACCCCCCGGGGCGGATACCTATTTATGACATATAATGAAGATTTTGGGAACATTTTATAATTTTTATGGTTTTTATGAATGGTTGGGTAAGGAAATTGTTCTTTTGTGATTTTTAGTATGTTTGATTTACGTACTTGATGTCGCCTCGGGGAAGGATATGTTTTATTTACATATTTTTTTTTCCAGTTATTGTAATTTTGTGTGTCTTACTAGTCTACGTAGAGGAACATATTTGACTTATATGTTCTTTCACATGAACTTGGTCCTGATTCTCAGTGTCTTGTTTGATTTTATATGGCCCATATGATTTGCGTTACTGCCTTATGTAAATGAATGTTTGGTATGTATGGGTTCTTGGACATGTTTGATTTACATATCTTAGGAAAAGTGATGGGTTTTAGTTTAAAATATAAACATGTTTGATTTACATGTTGTACGCGATCTATATTGAAGTTGTGGTTTTACGTATGGAGGTTTTGATCACAGGTTATGGTTATCTTACTTGGGGAAATTATAAAGATGTTGGGTTTCTGAAGTTTATTATTTTTGGAGTTGATTTACATGGTTAGAACATGGATTGTTAGTATTATTAGGATGATTTGTTATAATAGGTGATACATAATAAAAAGATTAAAATGTTCATATATAATGATTCAGGAGAAAAAGGAGTTTGAGATTACAAAATTATGCAGCATTACAAATTAGATACAAAATCCTCAAGAAGTGTCTCCAGCTCGGTAACCAGCTTGGCTCGTAAAACAGCTCTACCCTGACAGGATAGCCACCACTTGGCCTTCGGGGACTTCTTTATGTTGCCCTTCCAAGAGGAAGGTTGTCTACGATACCATCCACATCAGAATTAAAAGAAATGTTCATAGCCGCGAGCTGAATTTTGATTTGATCCACGGCCTGATAGACCCATTCTCTGCTTCCTCTGGCCATCTTACCAAAGTAGAGGGAGGAATCCTTAAAGGCTGACATCAAATCCACTCTATAAGCGTCCACGAACCTTTTGGCTACCTCACTCCTCAAGAAGGTGCGGCGACCTTCAGCTATACCTTGTTCGTGAGCTAGCCGACCGACGTCATGTATTTGCTTGTCCTTTGTCTACACCATCCATTCAAGCTTCTGGATCTGATCTCTGAGCTCATTGGTTATGCAAGTTGTTTCGTCCTTTAAACTGTTCACTTGGCTATTCATAATATTTATTTCTTCTTCACGAAAACCTAGTTGTTGACGAGCTTTGTCCAGCTCTCCTTGATTCAGAGAAAATTGTCGGGTTTGTTGTTCCGCTTGCGCTACTAATTCATCATAGGTCTTTTGCGGCTTGTCATCGACGGAGGAGGTCTGCCAACGGTTGAATAAGGCACTCACCAAAGGTTCGACCTGTTACATGAAAGGAAGGATGATGTGTAATAAATATATTGAGATAGTATAGTTAAAGATTATATTCTGAGAAAATTGAGGTCACCTGAGCATTCATAAGGGCCTTGAATTGATCAACATCAGAGCATTATGACAGACTCTTCTCCAGGTCTGGAAAGCTCGATGGGGAGGCATCACGAGTCTTGTGAAGACGCCTACGCTTTTGAACTGGAGGGATCGCTGGCACAGGTGTTCAAGCTGCCCATTTTCCTTTGGTTGTTTTCCTAGGCAACAGTTGTTCCTCCAGGTTGCCCGTCACTTCTTGGCCATTCTTGGACGCCATAGCCCGATTCAACACCTCATCTATGTTAATAATGGGAGGTGGCGGCGCTGATGTGGTCGCTGGGCTCGAGTCAGCTTGAACAGTGGCTCCCTCCGAGATCGATGAGACACAACTACCAATGAAGTCATCTGCAAAAATGAAATACAAGATTAAATTAAGTTGTGTTATTATGAAGGATGAGGAATTTTGTAACTAATGGGACCTACCAAATTCAGGTCTGGTTAGAGGGTGATCATTAGGTCGCGTGTCGAGACCTACATATGAGAAGAGCCTCTCCCACCTGGTGAGTTGTATTACATTGAATGGGTGTTTATTCCATCAAGCAAGCTGATCATAGTATTTCTTGTAAAGCAAGGGTCTTGTTTTTTAGGTAGGGGTTGTCTTGTTTTGGGGTATGGTATTACAGGTCGGTGTTGAAGGGCCAGGTTTCAGTGTTGTGGATAAGAAAGAAACTTTTCCACCAATCGGGCACTTTTGATGAAGGGTTCACCAAGAAGCGAGGTTTCCCGAGGTGGGCAGAAAAATAAAAGGAATTCTTTTGGTATCTTACTTAGAAACAAAAGTGGAAAAGGCCTTGGTTGGGCTGGACATCATAGTATGTGCATAGAATTACATGTATAGCCATAAACCTTATTGAGTTTGGAGTTAGTTGGAGGAGGGAAATTTTAAATTTATTTACAGTATAGGTAAAAAACCAGTGGGGAGGAAACCTAAAACTTGCCCTAAGATATTCGTCAAAAAATATAATGTGGCCAGGTAGAGGATGGTTTGGGTCAGTCTATAAGATATTTGGAGTTACCAGTGTAGCAGTGTCAGGGAGATTGAGAGCTATCTTGAACTCTTTAAACTTTTCCTGTTCTGGGAGCAACCAGTAGTTATCTCTAACTACCCTAGTGGTTTGGGGTAAAGGAATCAGGTCGGCAACAACAGAAGGAGGTGCTACTGAGATGTGGAGGGTATATTGGGTACGATTAGAGGAATGCCCTCTGGACTGTTTTCATTTTCAGGTTGGGGTATGGGGGGTCCTTGGGTATGTTTTCAATTAAGGCTCTAGCCTCAGTGTAAGCCCTGTTTTGGGCCTCATCTCTGGCCAACTGACATCACCTTCCATTTTGTCATGTAGGCCAGGCTGCGGTGAAGGAGGATTTCTTCGTCTTCTTTTAATAATAAATGGGTTTTCAAGGGAATTGGAGTCAGGGGAAGGTAGTGGGTTTTGAGAGTCGGGAATGGAGGATGCTAGATTCATCCTCAATCAATTACCTGGGAGGAAAATAAACACGAAAATACACTCAGCAGATGTAACAATTGTAGGAGCAAAATTAAAATAATTACTATTATGAAAGGATTAGAGGGACTTACTCATTATTGATGTTGATAATTTTGAAGATGAATGATGTTGTACTGTGAATGTTTTGCAGTAGTTTTGTATTGGAACAGAGATGTTTGCAGAAGAAAATGGTGTTTTGTTTGAATTTTGGGTAAGTGAGACAAATGGAAGAAGAAGGGGTATTTTGTGGGCGGCGCAAGTAAAAAAGCTGAAAAGACAGAAAGGAGTTTTTCGAAAGGCGGAAAGTTGGTAGGGTTTTACTCTAGGCCTTTCATTTATGGGCCCGCCATATTAAATATATTACGAGAAAGCGGGGTTATGACATGTGTCCAACATGTTGTCAGAGGGCATTTAATGATCTTTAAAGAGATGTGATAAATGGGAGTGGCGTGTTTTGACTTCTTAAAAAAGATTATGATTATATTTTTCTGAACTATTTTGCACGCGTGTGACTTTAGGTCGGCAAAGGGTGGTTTTTATGATTATGGGTCGACAGGTATTTCAGGTCGGTAAGCATATATTTCGGGGGCTTATAAGCAACCTCTTCCTCTGGAAGGTGCAATCCTTCTGGGGGTGAGCGAGCTGAGTTGAAGGTAGCGACCTCTCGTGTAAGAGTGGCGAATTCATATGAGGTCGCGGTGAGATAATGAAGTGATGTATGGTTTCCAGCCGATGTAGTCTTTATTTTACATATTCTACTTGATTTCGTACCTCAATCAACCAGAATATGGGGGATTAGATAATACGACAATAAATATTTATGCAAGTTATATGCCGGTATTTGTGGTAAGCAACCTCATTTCTCGGAAGGAGCATTCTTTTTTAGAGTTGGGCGAGCTATTTTATAGAGTAGCGACCTGGAGTATGGGAGTGGCGAGCTCTCATATAGGGTAGCGTCCTCTTATGGTTTTACCAGATTGGCGCTGGGTGTTGGGATTTATGGTTTTTGGGCCCGAACGGGTTAATATGGATGGTATTGTGGGCATGGTTCTGAAAACCGGACCGGCCATCGAACCTGTAAACCTACAGGATCAGTGGTTCACAGGTTCAACCGTGGTCGGACCGGATATAAATAAATAAATAAATATATAATAATAATAATAATAATAATAATAATAATAATAATAATAATTAGCTTGCGACCTCATACGATCTTTGTTATCTAGAAGCTGCCACCTGGATAAACCTTACAAATTTACAAATAAACTCCATCTAAATGTATGTATTTACATCAAATAAATCTTATAAACATCAAAACTAGTTTGGGCTACGTCTTTGCATCCAGGAGCTTCCACATGTACTAACATGTGTTGCCAATATCGCTTGAGCACACCACCTGTCCTTCCCACCTGCCCCGGATCCCTCTCTCTACTAATCAATCAGTAACCAAAATAAATTTTCATTTTCAATAACTTCACTTCCCTATATATGTATATGTATATATAGACCTCCTCCCAGATCTAACCAACATATAAGAAAAGTAGAAAACTATTAATTATATATATTTTCATAAAAAGAAAGAAGAAATGGCATTGGAATGGGCAATCTGAGCTACGTGGCGGCGGCAGAAGCGGCGATGGTCCTGTTACTGATACTACCGGCTGGCCTGAATCCCCTGCGGAAGGGTGTAACCGCCGTTCAACAGAGGATATGGGTGACGCAGAGGGCTGCGCCGTTCAGATCTTCACCATCTTATTTTTTCTTGCGGGACTGGTAGTTCAGACTGAGTGAGTGGTGAAGGAAGGAAAGGATAGAAGACCGTCAATTATTTTATTTAATTTAAGAATAAGAAATTAGATTTTTTCAAAAAAAAGATGACGCCGTTTTACCCGCCTACTGTACCGTTTGAACCGCCACAGGTCCACCGGTTCGACCGGTACATGACCGGTTTTACACCATTTTTTAAGATCGATGATTTTAATATCAAACCGGACCTGTGTGATGGCCGGTTCCCGATTGAACCGGTCAAACCGGCCGGTCCGGTCCGGTTTTTAGAACCATGATTATGGGGTCCCGGTGGACTATACTAAAAGAATCACAAGCCCAGGCCTATTCTGGTAATTTGGCGAGAGATCTATTATTTATGGGAACTTAGCATTCAGGAGAAATCCTAATTCTAAGTCGGTTGTGGTATTTATGGTATTATAGGGGGAGAAGGTAACCCTAGCTTGGGGAATACTTCTCTTTTCTATATAAAGAGGATCCAGGCCTTACTTTATTCTAAGTCGATTATTACGTTTGAACTCTCGAAATATCTCTCGCACTCTCTAACTTAAGCATCGGAGGACCTTCGCCAGGGCCGTCCACCGCCTTGGCTGAGGTATTGTTTTGCAGGATCGATCAGGTTGCCAGGAGGCTCTTGAAGATCAATCAGGTTGCCGCGACGTAATTTGAAGCTATTCAGGTTGCTGATCTCTTATTTGAGGTTAGTACCCCATATTCTTGAAGCGCCAATCTTTTGGTCACATCAGCCATTATTAATCCACAACTCAAATAAAGAGTTAATGATCCATTTATAACTCAGCAGTTCGTGATTTTGCTACAAAAAGTGAGTAGATTAGCATTTTATTGATCGGAGAAAGGATTATGTGGGTGTATGAGGTAGTTAAACATGTCATATAGTCTCAAGCAAAATTAAAATGTTATTTTTTGATAAATAATTAAACTTATATTTATAGACACATACACACATCATCTTATAATTACTTTCGTTATTGTAGCTTGATGAATGGTGGGAACAAGCATCAACCGTTATAATTCTGATGATGAAATGTAGGATACTTTTCCCTGAAGAATGAAAATTGTTAATTAAAGTCTTTAAGTTCTTACAAGTTTGATTATTTTCAAGTCTTACATAGATTTGGAACCTAAGTGAAAATTATAAAAGCATTTTATGAGTTTGTTGCCTGCCTATGGTTTATATGCATGATTTTCATATTGGATTGCTATGATGAACTAGATTTATGCAGGTTAAGTGTTCTTATATTTGTGATCCTACTGAGAAGTACATATCTTTGATAATTCCAGCATATAACGACGAGCATAGACTTTAGGGGTTCTCTTTGAAACCTTGATGTAAATTAGTGATAAATGTCTTACTTTTATTAAGCTTTGGTGTATTACTTGGTGAAATAATTAATATATTCATAATATTTAGTATTAATGGTTTTGGTGTAATTATTGGCACCTGTTTCATTTCAATTTTTTTATTTTATTAACTTTCTAGAACGGTTTTCATAAAATCCGTTCTGGAAAACTAAACTTTTCAGAACGGGTATTCTGAAAGTTGTTCTAGAAATAAACTTTCTATAACGATTTATGAAAATTCGTTCTGGAAAACAGTCTTTCTAGAACAAATTTCTTTAAAACCGTTCTAGAAATTCTAGAACGGGTTTTAGAAACCCGTTCTACAATGTCTGCTTTCACAACAGGCGCATAGATAACCCGTTCTAGATATTGTACTTTCTAGAACGTCTTTTCAAAATCCGTTCTAGATATTGTACTTTCTAGAACGCCTTTTGAAAACATGTTCTAAATATCTTATTTTATAGAATGCCTTTTCAAAGACCGTTGTAGAAAACTACTTTTTAGAACAGACTAATGTATTTTCTAGAACGGGTAGAAAAAGGCATTCTAGAGAGTCGGACTTTCTAGAACAGCTCCATCTAGAACGCCTCAAATAACCGTTCTAGATTTACTAGTGACATCATCCACATAAATGAGAAGAGCCATAAATGAAGAATCTATTTTCTTTATGAACAAACAATGATCAAGCTGATATTGAACTTGACAATAAAGTTTCCCACATAATTCAACAATCTACTGTCTAGAAGCCTGTTTGAGGCTATATAGACTCCTTTGAAGATGACACACTTTTTTTTTTTAATAAAGTGTGAAAATATTATTAAAAAGAAGAAAACCGTTCATACAGAAGTAGATTACGACATCCATTCCTTGAATAAAGGCATCTGTTCGGGCCTCATTAAAACCTCCCGAAGTAAACCCACACTTGTGGGAGAAACCCTCGTGGAGGAAAGAGTACCTTCCCCACGCCAGTAGTAGAAGGAACAGATCAAAGCGATAAAAAATGCTAGGAGCCACAAGCCGGCTGAGGGTAAAAATAAGTTACAACAAGCAAGACGTGATCTAAAAAGCAGCAATACCAAGGTCTTCTGCCGAACCAAGACTAAGCTGCCAACCGAGGGGCTAAAATCAAGATCTTGATGAACGGTACACCGTTTTGCCCAATATATCATCGTTCACCAGATCTAATAGGAACGCCGGAGGTGAAGTGAACCATCCGTAACGCGAAGAATCGGACTTGGAGAGCGCATCAGCAGCGCGATTGGCTTCTCGATAAACATGCGAGACCATGAACTCGATCGAGGTAGTGAGAAATAGAATTCGACGCCAACGAGCCAKAAAGCGCCAAGGAACCTCAAGGCTACTCTTAACAAAGAGCTCCACCACATAAGTTGAGTCGGATTCTAACCAAATCCGTCTCCATTCTCTCTTATCAGCCTCCTCGACCGCAATAATCGCGGCCTCTAACTCTGCCTTAAAGGCAAAACCCTGGCCAAGCGATCTCAAAAAACCACCCTTAACAAAGCCCCAGCAAGTGCAGAAGATGCCCACCGCCACGCAATCACCAGGACAACCCAAAGCACTGCCATCCGTATTCACCTTAATCCAACCAGGTGAGGGACGTAACCAGGTCACAGGGGAGAGGGTGGGCGGAGGCGCGGGCCTTCCACGCACACCCAGTTTTCTCATACACACCAGGTCGGAAACAGTGTTCGCCATCATGCCGTGATCAAGGGCAGAGGACTCGAGAATGAGCGAACGAATCAAGATAAGGGCCTTCGTGGTGGTAGGTAGGACTCCATTATGGATGAAGTTGCACCTGAGGTGCCAGATCATCCAAACCGCCGAGATAAAAGCGCTTTCCATAAGAAGAGTACATGCGCACTAAAACGACAGTCAAAAGCAAAAATACAAAAATTATTGAAACCACCTGAGAGAGGGAGCTGGATGTTAAAAGAGTCCTCGATCCAACTCCATGATGACGCGCAAAGTGTCAGTCTGTGAGAATATGATTGACCGACTCAGAATGCTCGAAGCAAAAGCAGCAAAATGAAGGACCAATAAACCCCCGCCTGCGGATCACGTCGAAGACATTGAGCCGATTAAAGATTGCCTTCCAAACAGTAATAGAGCGTCGAGCAGGAATATGAGAAGAACAAATCCAGCTACCCCACCGAACCTTAAGAAACTTCTGACGAAGGTAAGCATACGTAATCTTGGCCAAGATGTCACCATTAGAAGAGAGAGACCAGACACGTTTATCCTCTGTGTGAGAGACCGTGGGAAAGTGGAGGATGTCGATAAGAATGTCCGTATACGCATCAAGAAAGCTCTCCGTGAGGTGAAAAACCCCAGAGATGAAGTAATCAGCAATAGTCTGAGAGAAATGGGGCTTAAAAGTCTCAGGAATGCCGATGCGAGAGGCGATGGAATAGCCGAGCCAATTATCCCACCAGAAACTAACCCTGGAGTCACTGCCAGGAATCCAGCGGGAGTTCTCCAAAATGCTAATAACATGACCCCTGATGCCACCCCAAATGGAAGAGGAGACATGTGCACGGGGGGAACCAGTCGTCTTAAGGAAGCGCTCGCGGAGAAGACAAAAGGCCATGGAATCTTTATTAAGCAAGTTATTAGCAAATTTGAAGAGGAACGAGGAGTTGGCAATGGTGACAGAACGGATGCCAAGGCCGCCTTCCTCACGAGGGGTGCAACAACGGGCCCAGTAAACGGTACAGCGCTTACGCTTAGAAATATCGCCAGACCAGACAAAATTTCTAATTGCAGATTCAAGTCTGCGGGTAAGTGAGGTCGGCCGTTTAAGAATGAGCATAGAATGCACCGTGGTGCTAGAAATGGCCGAGTCAACAAAGCAAATGCGACCAGCGAGAGACAGAGAGAAACATTTCCAAGTTCCAAACTTAGCCAGTCTTATCAAGGATGAGGCGGAGATGAGCAGCACGAGGGCTACCGCGGAACATCGGGACACCGAGATAAGAGGCAGTGAGGGAGCCCACATAGAAATCAGAGACCTAACAAATACGATGGACAACAGCGGGAGTAACAGAGGAGCCAAAGTAAATCTTTGACTTCCCTGGGCTGAGAATCTGACCGGGAAAATCCCCATAGAAACGGAAGATATCCAAGATGTCCCTAGCATTATGAGTCGAGGCATGACTCATAACGAGAATATCATCGGCATAGAGAAGGCAGGTTGGGAAGCAGAGCGAGCGACCTGCCCGGAACGGGGAGATCATACCACGATCCGCAGCGAACTAGAGGGCACGTGCAAGAACTTCCTCCGTAATGCAGAACGGGAGAGGGGAGAGGGGATCCCCCTGGCGAACACCCCTAGAGGAACTAAAGTAGCCAGCGGGGCTACCATTCAGGAGCACCGAGATACGAGAGGAATGGAGGATGGTCTCAACCCACCCAATGAATATAGGAGGAAATCTAAAGTGACGTAAAGCTGCAATCAGAAAGCCCCAATCTAAGGTGTCAAAGGCTTTGCGGATGTCAATCTTCATGATCATGTTCTTACCGAAAGTACGAGATGAGAGGCAATTAAAGGCCTCAGAGGCAACAGTGATACAGTCATGGATCTGCATGCCCGGAATAAAACCGAACTGAGAATCAGAGATGATCTTACCGATGACTGCACCGAGACGGGTGGCCATGATCTTCGTGATAATCTTGAAAGGGAAGTTACTAAGGGCAATCGGGCGGAAATCTTCCACACGCATCGCTCCCTTAATTTTCGGGATAAGAACCATGAAACTGGAATTGAAACCAGTGGGAAGGGACGAGGAAACAAAGAAGTGATGGACTGCCGAACAAACGTCATGTCCGACAATGTCCCAACACTCCTGAAAGAAATGGCCATTGAAGCCATCCGGGCCAGGGGCACTACTAGGGGCAAGAGAAAACACAGCATTCCGGATTTCCTCATTGCTCAGAGTAGTAGAGAGGAAGGCTTGAGAATGAGTATCAACAACAGGGTGCGGTAACTCATTGATCCAAGAAGGGTCCGGAATAGGGTAACTAGCGGAAGAAAGATCAGAGAAGAAGGAAATGATCTTTTTCTGAATCGCCTCCATATGAAATGACACACTTCATCTGGAGGAATCATGTAAATGTCCTCATCTAAAAAAACATGCAAAAAAGCATTATTAATATCCGGCTGATCCAAACTTCATCCATGAATGGTGGCAATGGATATAAACATCCTTACTATCACTAATTTTGCAACTGGTGAGAAACTATCTAGATAATCCATTCCATAAACCTTTTAGCCACTAATTTGACCTTATATCTCTCAACTGTGCTATCAGGGTTCTTCTTAACCTTGAACACCCATTTACATCCAATAGCCTTTTTTTCTAAAGGTATAATAGTGAGAACCCAAGTGTGATTGCTTTTCTCTATTGCTATTATACAATTAGCATATATGTATAAGCCTGTTTAAAGGTTCTGGGCTCCTATAGCCCATGCAAATTGTCTAGGAATGCCATATAAGATTGACTGAGGTAAGGAGAAACACTAGACGATGGACTAGTATCCACATAGGAGTTAGCAACATAATTCTTCAACCATACGGAAGGTTGAGTTTGCTTGGTGCTTCTTCTGATAGGTGGAGCCACATGGGGGCAGGTGGTGGCCACAGCCCTGCTCAATTTTTTATTTTTATTTTGTGTGTGTTATATTTATGTAAGAATTTGGAAAAATATATCGCTCAATCACAATTTTCATTCTAACTAGGGTATATAAATAGGTCAATTCAAGCCGAACGTAATTATGTTCAAACTTGTTTGAATCTATTTCAAGTTTCGGACCGAACATAAAAGATTTCAAGATTGTTTGAAGGTATTTCGAGCCTTAAAAACAGTGTTTGAACTTGTTTGATTATTAATCAAATAGAACTTGAATGAGTTCTTATCGTGTGAAAATCGAATCGAGATCAAGTAGTCATTTTACTAAACAAGTTGAACTCGAACCAGTCTTCATAATTTTTCGAATGAAATACGCGTGTGGTCAAGCTTGGATCGATACATTAACAAACCGAGATCAAATAAGTTTTTGACGATTGATCTCAAGTCAAGATTCATTTTTCACCGCTACTTCAAACATCTAGTTGATCTCATTTTCGGGTAATATATTATTTCGAGCTCGTCATATAAAAAAAACTAATATCGCCCCATCTAATATGAACTTTTTGGCTTCGCCTCTTTGTGAGACCATTTTCTGAGAACCATCTAGTGAGTATATGACCATTTTCAGTGCTCGTTATCCTTGAAGTCAAAGGTAGACAAAAGCACAAATAGACGTGTTGATGCGGTTGCGATTAACCAGTTCACCGCCGATTAATAACCGGTTGACCAGTTACGGTTAACCATTGATCGGCGATCACGGTTAAAAATCGTAACCATCAACCGGTCGCCGACAGTTAGGTTACGGTTAACCTGGCCGTTTAACCTTAACCGCCGCGGTTAACTGGGTTTTTTTTTAAAGAAGATTGGTTAAACCCAGCGGTTTAACCGCCGCGGTTGATAGCCGTTGATAATCAACGACTCAAATTCAAACCAAAAGTAGCCATTGGCGGTTTAACCGTGGTTAACCGGTTTAATCGCCGGTTATAACGGCTACTTTTTCAAAAAACAAAATTGTAGATTTTGACACCTATAAATACCCCACTCTCCAACACCAATCCTCACACCAATTCATCTCTACTATTCTTCTTCTTCTCTTATATTTTCAAGCTTAAAGTCAAGTTTTTAGTTCGTGCAAGAAATAATATCAATAATATTCTTATCCTTCCTAATCTCATTTTACTTAATTCTCTTTTATAATATCACTATGGCAAGCTCTTCCCGTAATGTCAATACCAACACTCCAACCTCTTCTCGTCGAGGTCGAGGACGAGGATCTCGATGACAATCTTCGGCCGTTGCCGGGGATTATATTTCCGATGAGATGACGGCGGAAGAAGTTGAGAACCTATATAACCAAATCAACTTCGACTTGCAAAATCAAACCAATTTTGAAGAAGATTTACCTAGCTCCGACGAAACCGAACCGCCGACCGCTGTCAATTTGGATGAAGATGAGGAGGGAGCGGATGATATGCCACCGCCTCAATCAAAATTGAGGGATTTGTTTCCCCCATCTTTTGATTGCATTTCACAAAAATGACGATCAACGGCGAATCTCGAGCGCAATGCAATTATTTCAATTCTAATTACGCCTTCAGTTCTAAAAATAATAGAGGCTACGGGTCGCTCAAATACTACATGGAGAAGAAGCACCCCGACAAGTATGGCGTGGAAAGCTCTCAAACAAAAGTAAACTTCTCATCTTCATCTACCGCCGGCATCGGGACCGGCGGCCAAGGTACGAGTTCTTCTAGTTTATTTTAATATATCGAAAGTGGTCATAAAAAGTTTCTTGCAAAATTGATTTCCGTTATAAGCCTTCCTTTTAATCATGCGCATAGTAATCATTATGAAAATTATACTAGGGGTGCATTTAATCCATCTAGCACTAGGATTTCACGAAATAAATTGACTCGCGATATATTGAAAAAATGGCCGGTGAGTATAAATTGAACTTGATTTCAATATTTGATAGTTTGTCTCATGGTGTCTCTATATGTTCGGATATTTGGACGGATTTCTTTCATAATCATAATTATATGGGAGTTACTTGCCATTGAATTGATAATTCTTGGACTTTGCAAAAATATTTAATTGCATATATGGAAAGTTTGATAGTCAGCATAATGCGGTGAATATTTCGAGCAAAATATCCACTGTTTTGTTCGAGTATCATTTAGCTAATAAATTTCTTTCAATTTCATTTGATAATGCCGCCGCTAATACAGCTAGTTTAAATTTGTTAAAAACTTTTTATCAACCCGCTAGTGGCGGTAAATTTTTTCATATTAGATGCATTTGTCATATTTTAAATTTTTATGTTCAAGATGGTTTAACTCTTTTTAAATATAAATTTTAACCGATTAGGAGTGCTATATATTATCTACGTTCCCACGATTCACTTCAAAAAAATGGCAAAAATTTTGCCGAGCCAATCAATGTCATCCAAAAATAAATTTCAAGTGATGTGCCAAATCGTTGGAACTCTACTTATAAATTATTTAATGATACTTTTGAATATAGAGATCCATTATGTGCATTTTTTAATAATGAAGATGTCGATTTCGCTTTATTTTTGCATATGTGGGATAATTGTTATAATATGACGTCCCTTTTAAAAAAGAAATTAACGACGCCACCGTAACTTTATCTGGTGTTTATTATACTACCTCCTCAATACTTGTTGATCAATGTATTCAAATAGTACTTGTTAGTACTGCTTTACTCGATAACTCTGAATTAGGTGAATGTATTGCTAGTATGTTGAGTAAATGGGTCAAATATTTTTTGTACATTCCCGACGTTTTTTTGATTGCAAAAATTTTAGACCCGGATTATCGGATGGAGGGTTTAAAAAATTTACTTAAAATTTATTACGATGCATTAGTACTTTTTTTACAAGGTTCAAATATTCCAATTCCTAGTCCTCTTAGTGTTGCGCACCTAGCACAACAGTCTTTAATTCAACTTTTTAAATATTGCAATGAATCTTCTAGTGATGATGTTAATGTGTCCCCTTCCCCTTCCCCCACCACTTCTAATACAAGACCCAACGACCCTCGAGGAGCTCTAGCCCCCATATATGAGGTTGATTGAAGATGCTAAAAGAAAACGGCAAAGGGCTAGTGCTGGTCGATCAATGGAATTAGATAGTTATTTAGGGGCTTTTGAACCGACTTCGATTCCAAAAAAACCCGATGGTATTACTAACGATCTTGTGCAGTTTTGGTCGAAAGTGATTAGTATTTTTCCCACACTCTCTAGGATTGCCAAGGAGGTTCTTGTCGTTCCTGTTTCAACAGTTTCTGTTGAACAAGCCTTCAGCGCGGGAGGCTATATGTTAGATGAGCGTCGGTCTACCTTAACATCCAAAAATCTTAAAATCAAATATTGATGAACGATTGGGTGAAAGCCAAATCGTGAGAACAAGAAATGCAATTGGATGAAGGTGAAGAGAGCGACTATTAAGATACCATTTCGGGAAGCAACGACAACGACGAATAAGTAAGTAGGTAAGTGAGGTAAGTATAAGAACTACGTGAACTTTGATACTTTTTCGAGGATACGTAGGCAATTTAATTCTAATATTAAAAGTTAAAATTTAATTTTAATTTCTAATATTAGAATTAAAATCAAGTCCTTTTTTTAACTTATTTTTTTCAAACAAAAAAATTCGAACTACATGGACTTTGATTCCTTTACGAGAATACGTAGGCAAGTTAATTCTAATATTAAAAGTTAAATTTTTAATTTTTAATATTAGAATTAAAATCAAATCCTTTTTTTTAATATTTTTTTAAAACTTTTTACTTCAAAAAAAATCTTATAATTTCATTTGTAATGTGAATTTGTTGTGTTATTTTGAAATAAATGTCATCATCTTATTAATTTGGTTGTTTGTGAATATTAGCAATCCAAGTCCTTTTTAATTTATCTTTTTCCAATTAAATAAAAACTTCTTAGTTCAAAAATTCAATTATTCAAATTTTATTTATCTCATTCTAATTCCATTTAAATTTCAATTATTCAATTTTTATTTAAGCTTTTAAATTTAATTTTAAAAAATTAAAAAATTATATATATATATATATATATATATATATATATATATATATATATATATATATATATAAACTGACAGTTAACCGCCGCTTTTATGGTTAACCGCACGGTTAGGCTAACCGATTTAACCATAACCTTAACCGATTCTCAGACGGTTAGGTTACGGTTAGGGTTAGGGTTGAACGATTAATTTAACCGCCCGATTATTTAACGCTGGTTAATTAACCGGCCGATTATTAACCGGTTCAACCACCTCTAACACAAATACTAGACTCAAATATAGATGTTCCAGTAAAATAAATCAACTGCATGAGCAAAATCCATATCCAATATGGGATTATTGTTCAAACTTGATCCCATCATTCCATTCAAAAACTTTGCCACCTCCTGTTGGATAAGTGTTGCCATGTTTCCTTGAGAGAAATTCCCACTCAGACTATCTGCAAATGACTTTTGAACCTCTTACAAATCTTAGTAGTAATCTTTTTCCAGATTCTTTTTGTTTCTTCTTCCCGTTTTCCCATATTGCTTTCCTCTTTTTTCTTATTAAACAGTCCGAATAAATTTGAGAATGTTGCACTACTATTATGAAAAAACATATTGTATATATGTGATGATATATGATAGAAATTTAGAGTTTAGAGTTTAATATTCCATTTCAGAGTGTATTTTTCCATTATAGGGTTTAGTTTTTAATTTTTAGGAATTAGTTTTTCATTTTAGGTTTTTTTTTTTTTTTTTTTCATTTTAGGGTTTTATATGTATCAGTAATGATATATATATATATATATACATATATATATATATATATATATATATATATATATATGTGATAATAAATTAAAATTAGTGGGGTATAATGACTCTGCAGAAGGACGCTCTCACATATCCGCATTTTACACTTAAAAAAATGCATCGAAATAAACTTCATAAACACCAAAATACAGCTCAAGAAACCAACATAATCATTGGTAAAAAAAAAAAAAGAAAAACTTATGTTCTAAGGATGAACTTGAAAGAGACAACCTTGGAAACTTAAACCGTGCAGCAGAGTTTCGAATTAATCGAAGCCAAACACATGCCGAACGCTTGATAACCCGTCAATGGATATCTGCAACACAATGTAACCAAGTTTTATATTAAAAATAGTTCGTCATATGAAAGAGATTTTTGGGATATGCTTTGTCGAATGCAAACGATTAATTAGTCTACCGAAATTACCTGTAATCCATCACATACTTGGACTTTCCGAGCCTTCCGAGTTGAAGAATTGTTTGCTTTCCGTTCCTCTGTCGACAACCAAATCGAATATTATTATTAGTTTCGTACACGAGCAAACAATTATTGACGGTCGTAAAAAGAAATCAACTCACTTCCAAAGTTAGTTGAAAGTTCTTTACTGAGCTCCGGATTTTAAGACCGGCCCGTCCTCTGCCTCTGAAATCTAACTCGTACTGCTTCGAAAACTAAGCAATGTAACGCAGAGGGAAATAATAATTAAAAAAACAAAAAAAAAGGACTTTAGGAGGCATTAAAAGAATAAAGTAATGATTAAACATATTTTATTTTGTTTTCACATCATCAAAATTCTCACCTTATTGTAAGAAGGGACCTTTGAGAATAGTTGATGAACTCTATCTTTGTTCCCTTCCCACTCTGTGGGTAATCCATTAATATGTTGTATCTACAATTTAAATAAATAAACACTCTTATGTTAACCACCTCATTTATTAATTTTGACTATTTTAATTACAAAATTGTCTTTTCCAACATTTTGAAAGTTACGCATCTTATCGTATCGAAACACGAACTTATTTTTTTCAAAAAATATGAGTGTCAAGTAATATTATTACCTGATTTGTATTCTTGAGCTGCATGGATTGGTGCTTCGGTATCCATGCCTTTATGCTTCTATAAGTTCCGGTCCACGTCGACACAGTTGGCGTAAATCTATCAAAATCGACACGCACTAAATTATGGATATCTCTAATAATATACAACCACGAGAGGGATTGTATAATAAAATAAAAACAATAAATATCTTACTTGACAGAAGCCAATAACTTGGGATGCTTGGTTAAGGATTTTAGACAATGTTCCTGCAAAATATTATTAATAGCTAAACTATATTAATAGAGCAAGTTAATTCAAAATTGGTGTAACACCTACTTGATCCCATATATGATATTTTGAGCCCATAATGTTAGACGTAACTATCCCAATTAAACTGTCATCTGACTTAGCCACAAGGCCTTTTGCATTTTGAGCAATTGTGAACTCTGATCTTCCTCGTCGCCTCCTGTGGTGGGCCACGGCTAGCTTGCGATTTTGCCGACCCTTACCCTCCTACGCCAAGTTATATAATACTCAAAATATCATTTCAAATTCCAAATAAAAAAATCAGTTTGAGAACAAGATTTCAGCTGATTTTAGAAATATTAGTAATAAATAAATTTTAAAAAATAAAATAAAAATGAAACAGTTGTTACATTTGTATACAGAGTGTATAAAGTTCCTCCATTAAATCCGTCGGGAGACGATTCTTTCACTATAATACATGTACACCTCCCGACATCCAGTGGCAAAGGCCTACACATCAAAGACCTGAACAAGAATAAATAATAATAATAATAATAATAATAATAATAAAATAAAAATTAATCCATCATCTAAAATAAAATCATCCACATTAGTACCAACCTATTAGGCAGAGTCGACCAGGACGAAGCGGGTGCAGCTTCGGAATCAGAATAGACGTCCCACACATTCGACTTTTCGGAGCTCCAAATCTTGAACCCGATAATCGAATCCGGGTCATTCTGTTTAATACACAGCTGAAGTGAAGATGATTTCAACAAATTGTGTGAAGGCCCATTTGATAACTCTTTCGAGATTGGCTTACTATTATTCACATCTTCAGGGGCTCCATCACAGTATATTTTGAAATTTGGGTCCGCATTTTCTTTATCATCACTGAGAATGTGGGCCCCAAGAGTGACGCTGTTTTTGTCACTGCCACCATCGCTCGAGCTGCTGCTGCTGCGGTGGTGTTTGTGCTCAATGAGGGGATTGCGGTAGAGAGAAGTGTATGAAGATTGACGTGAAATTGTGGTTTTCTTGCAACCTCCAACCATGATACTGGAAAAATAAAGAAATAAAAATGTAATCTTTTAAATTCTTTTGAGGGTTATTACGAGATTAGTGGATATTGAATGGTTCTCTTTGTCTTTGCCTTGTGTTTGGTGCTATTATTAATTGAATGAATCAACGACTATTTGAATTTGAAATTTTGAATTGGGTAAGTGGGTGTTTGTGTGTGCGATTTGGGCAAATCTGCAAATATATTAAAACGGTAACTTTAATAATGTCTTTAGTTGAGTGTTTTTACTTTTGACTAGTGGGAATATGTGGGGTGTGCGGGTGGGGTGAGAATATACAAGCGCCAAGAAATTTAAACAAGAATCCAAAAATCCATCATAGTTTGGAAAACTGACATGAAATTACTAATCATAGGATTATTATGATTTTTATACTTATTTTTACTAAGTGGACTTTAAGATTTAGAATGTACATTTAGATTTTATTTTTTTAAAAATCCAATTTGGGTAAGTGTAGATTTAGAAGTCCACTCAAATAAGGTGTTTTTAGTATTTTTTTTTTTACCTTTTTTTTTTTTTTAACTCTAAATGAACTTTTTAAAATCACTTCTCCACATATCCAATTCGGGGTAAGTGTTGATTTATGACTTTAAAAGTTTAGTCGTTGCACTTTTGTTGAAAGAGCATTAAAATTCGTTAACACCAAACATTTTTTAAATATGTGTATACCCTCACTTTTCTACTAAAGCGCTTTATTTAAAAGTTCAATTAATAGATGAGATTCTGTTTGAAAAGTGATTCTATACATGCACTCAGTTTTCAAGCTTACATCTGAATATACCTACTCCATTGTTGGGGTTAAATCTGAATCAACTAGTTGCTTGTAAGGTCCAAACCCAAGAAGATTGCTTCCTCATAATTTGAATTCATGTTAATGACCTTTAGCACAATCTCCTTTACCAGTCCAATTATGTTCGTGAACATTATGTCTTGAAAAGTTGGGTCCTTCAATTTTTCTACCTTGTCTATGAAGTGACATACTGCCACTTGCCTGATAGATGTCACCTTGAAGTTTAGTAGGATTTTATGTTTGTATTATGTTATGCCCTTAACATCCCAAAGCACCATGACCTGAACAACTTAATATCTCACAGTTATGCCATGAGTTAATATTGATCTTTCATTAACTAATACCTACTATTTAACCGCATATACTTGCTATGCTAATGTATTACAACATCAAATGCATTCCAACCAAGTATTTCTGAAACTTCAAATTTCTTCCAGAGAGACATTTTTCTTCTAGTCCTTCCAATCTGGATAGTTTCACAATTTAATGGTATAATCACTAAAAATACCCGAAGTTCAGCCTAATTACAAAAAAAAAAAAAAAAAAAAAAAAAAAAAAAGCACTAATCTTTTAAATTATAAATAACCCCTTCAGGTTTGTATACCTTACAAAAGGTGTACTCTCAAGAGGGGTTACATGTAAATTTGAAAGATTGGTGTTTTTTTTTTTGTGTGTTTTTTTTGGGGGTGAGTGTGTGATCAACCATAATTTAACTGTGTACTCAACGAGGACCTAGAACAAGGTCGTCTCCTTCCACCTCGCTTTAAGCGAATCAAACTTGGCAAATGTGTGACATTCAATCTCAGAGGAGCAAAATCCGATAACCCTCATCCCAGTGGACCCACCACAGCCGCAAAAAAAAATCCCATCAAACTTGTCAACCTTCTCCCACTTTTTCACGAATCATAATCCACATCAGCACTATTCTGAGACGCTGTCGACTGCCTGACTAAACGCCCTTCCTCGTCATACACATCGAGATTATCACACGGACTAGGAAAAATCTTTCCGATCACACGTCCCTGGACGAACAAACACTGGAAAATCCGTTTTTTCTTGTAAGTTATTCCAACCAACATGTCTCGGAAAGTGACATTTCTCACGGGAATCTCTTGGCTGCCGTATATCCGAACCGGGATTCTAACTCCCTGCCCGCGGATACCGTTGAAGTTTATGTCTTCAATTATCGGAAGGGCGTTTGGGTCGTAGCCTTCATCCGGATGCTCGTTGTAATCGGTCTTTATGACGATACCCACCCGCACATTTTCTAGTGTTAGGTTTCGATAGGTGATTTGTCTGACATATCCGCCCCTGCCGGGGCTCGTTTTGATCCTAATGCCCCTTTTCGAGTTCCAAACGAGGAGATTCTCCACTGTTACATTCGAGACTCCACCGGACATTTCGCTGCCAATTGATACGCCTGCACTGTTATATATGGAAGGCGTCAATAGAAATGGTAGTAATATCTACGAACATTTGGGCATGTTAATTTTTTAGGGATAATTAAAAAACTACCCCTGCGCCTAGCTAACTATAAAATTACAAAAAACACCCTAGAGATTTGATTCCGCTTACATTTTTTGCCCCTACTGTTAGTTAACCTGACGGAATCCGCTTATGTCATCAAATATATTACAATTACACGAAATATTATAAATAGCCCCAACGTTTCGTCTAGCTAATTGTAATAATTAAAGAATTTGAGGGATGTAAATGTAAAACAAAAATTCAGGGTTATTTGTAATATTTAGAAAAATTAAGGGATGTATTTGTTAAAATATTTAATGATGTCAGCAGATTTTGTTAGCTCTACCAACTAAAGGCAGGTGCAAATGTAAGATGTATATAACCTCAACGGTGGTTTTCGTAATTTTCAAAGTTAGTTTTTTTTTGTTTTTGTTTTTTTGTAACTTCAATGGTAATTTTTGTAATTGTCCCAATTATTTATTATATGAAAACTCTCCATTATCTAACTAACTACTCACAACCTTTGACGAGGTTGCACACCAAGAAAAAAAACTGTGAGTGTAATGGATCATACAATAGTTCATAGTACACTCTTGAGAAGATTTAAAACAGAATATTGTACGCAAAGTTCATAGTACACTCTTGAGAAGATTTAAAACAGATTAACGAAACCATAAACAGATGAAAGTGGGGGAATTCATAGATAACGATTACAATATATGGAACATCCTTCAGAAAGAAAAAAAAAGGAAAATAAAATAACAAAAATAAAGTGTGATATTGAGTGAATGGCATTCACGTGATCTTGTATGAAAACTTATACAACATATTAATGACTTCAATCAGAAACTGTACACCACAGAAAAATCCTCACCTTATCATCGAACGCACAATGACATTACGTATTAGAATGTTGGTAGAAGGCCGTGCATAAGCAATCCCATACTGATCCCACCCGCTTTTGATTGCAATCCCATCGTCGCCAACACTTATGTAACTATCTTCAATCAACATATTCTCGCATGAATCTGAAAGACCTCCCAACGCAATGTAAGTCCATTGACTAAAGAGTATTTGCAAATGGACTGGATGCTCAATCCAGCGAGTCAGTTTTTTTTTTTAATAAATAATAATAATAATAATAATAATAATAATAATAATAATAATATAACAATAATAAATAAATATTTCTTCTCTCTCCATGAACAATGTAATGAATATCTCGATCGCAAAAATCCTAATTTATTGTAGTAATTCGCCGGGTTCTCGCCAGTTGCAAAAATTAACATATAATTAGCCGTATAGTATTTAACCAGAAACTATTTATCGAGACTGACCACGTAAACCAGTTGCATGAGTTATGCTTCCTCTAATTTGAAGATTGTAACCTCCCAGGACGAAATATTTCAATTAAACAATAAAAAACGAACTAGATGCCGATAAATCAAACTTACCAGGATCTATTCCATCAGTATTTGGGGCACCAGATAGCGGGGTCAATATGGTCACGTTTCTGACAGTAATATTCTGACAGTCATAAGGATGAAGAGTCCAGAACGGAGAATCCCGCAGAGTCACATCAGATATATGAATATCTCTAGACCACATAAGCTGCACTAGTGGGCCCCTAGTGTGGTTCAAGCGTTTCTTTTGATACTTGGTCCACCATGTCTGGCCTTGTCCATTAATGGTGCCATTATGTCCTGTTGAGTGTTTAAACAAACCATGAGTAAATTATCTCAAAATACTATCAGAAAAATGCCAAATTTGAAGAAAATTCACAATCTCACCTGTTATCACAACGTCTTTCAGGTTTTGACCATGAATCAAACTTCCATACCGTGGCCCGGCCCGTTCTCTTCCATAACCATAAGATGGTAAAGGAGGCATTAGTGGCCAATAACTTTCATCCTGACTCGTAAAAAGGATCTTATATCAAATGTCTTTTCGCTAAACGAGTGCTCGAGTAGTTCACTAATTTTCACCCTCTTCTGATTGCTTTGCATATATAGCATAAGCAACTTTGGCAATGTAATATAGTTCTAGTATGAATCTCGCCATTAGTTTGTTCACACAATAAAACAAATGCCCGTCTCTAGAAAATAAGTTCTGAAATTTCTCCACACTTGGTAATAGGTAATTAACATCCACCCAATTAAAGGAACAAAGATATGCAACCAAAATGAATTTTCTAACCCAAGCACATTAAGAAACACGCAATTAGCTGGGACTGGATAGCCGAATAAGCCCTATAAGGGTTTAACTAATATATATATCAAATTCAGTTTTTCACACACACACACACACAAGTCGAATTGTTCCAAGAATACTATTGTGTACAAAACTTGAATGTGAGTAACAACCATCTCAATTCGACTTTCTTCCAATACCATACACTACCCTATTTAGCATATACCCCATTAATCGGACCACGGATTAGAATTGGAGGCCAAAAAAACTAGTTGGCTCAACCAAAAGAAACACTTGCCCCATTTTAGAAATGCACTGCTTCACATCCTCCAAAATTGTTATTTAATGCAAAAATACCACATCTTTTGCCGAAAATGACCATCATTACTCCACATAAATACATAAATAATCACGTCTTAAAAAGAATATCTAACTTCACCCGATTAAAAAAAAAAAGTCAAAATAAGGACTCACATCAATTCCAATAATAATGGCGTTTTGGGCGAGAAACAAAGTCATGTGGCTGGTGAGGTTAAAAGGCGCAGTCAGCCAGCGTCCAGGCTCCACATTTAGCTGCCCTCCGCCCCGCCTCCGAATTTCCGAAACTGCCTTCTCGAAAGCTTTAGTATTTACAGTGACGCCATCTCCCACAGCTCCGAAATCGGTGAGACTGAAGACAAGGGGCCGGAGCCTGGGAATGGGCCGGGTAGGCGGGCCCCATAAGCTACCGACGGCCGCCCTTTGCCAGGAGATAATCAAAATGAATCCGACGGCCCAGATGAGCGCGAGCACAGTACGATGGGACGAGAAGAGTAGAGGGATCGATTCGAGCAAACGCCTGGTGGAGTCGGGTCTAAAGGAGCTGCTGCGAGGTAGGATTCTAGAAGAATCCCCCATTGATGAGAGAGAGTGTTGGGAAGTGAAAATGATTGATGAAGAGGAAAGAGGAACTTCATTTCAACTCTCGTTTTCCATTTAGGTAGATCGACCCGAATATTGGCCCATTTTTGGATGAGTTTATATTTTATACTAACCCTTTTCAGTAAAATAGGAGAAAATTAAAAGTAGGCAACTCTTTGTCAAACATAGTTATTTGAGTATGTGGAAAATACTGCATCAACCTCGTTAATAATTAGGGACCTACTTATATAGAAACAAATATTTTTGTTAAATATTTTAATTAATTATACAAAATATCAAATAGTTCAATCATAAATATACAATTACAAGATTAATGATTGGCTCTATCAACTCCTCGGAATATTTGACGGCGCGACAAGACAGGATTGAGGTTGACTCGTTGAAAGATGGTGTGCGGGAGGCATTTCGTAAGCGGGGTAGGTCAGCAGGACACAGTGAGACGGGCTGGAGGCTAACAGCGGGAAGTGGTGTTGCGAGCGGGACACGACGAGAAGAAGGCGGCGTGGAGGAGGGTTTATTCCTTGGGATTTTTGGGTTATCTTTTAAGCTGTTTGATTTTTCTAAACTCAAAATCTACTTGCTTTGCTTTCTGAGTGGGACTCAATTTTTTCATTTTTATGAATTGAAAATCTAACTTTAGTCGGAATTTGATGAGAATGAGCCCGAGCTTGAAGATCCTTTGGTGGTTCGAGAGGGACCAATTACGAGAGCTAAAGGAAAGAGACTTAAAGAGGCATTGAAACTATTTTTAGTTGAAATCCAAAACAAGCATCCTTCGGCCCAATCAAAGAACCAAGAACAAGAGTCTTTTCATGGGGATAAATTTGTGAACTTGATCCAAATAAGTGAGCTTGCACCAAACCATGATGAAGCCCAGTTTTCGAACCAAGACTCCAAGCATGAATCCACATAACCAGCCCAAGGTTGCAGCCCATATAATAAAGCCCATGTTGGTAACATAGAAGCTTCCAAGGAGAGGAGGGGGACGAATTTAAGGGAAGGATTTAAGAGGAAAAGATGAAGAGTTTATTTGAATTTAATTTGTGGCTTTTCATTTAATTAGCCATTAATTTAGCTTTTAAAACTCTTCTTTTCTCTACCTATAAAAGGGTATGAGTTTTCTTTGTTTCAAGA
>BMAC01000303.1:1091623-1124795 GCA_014905375.1 Phtheirospermum japonicum | reverse complement strand
TCTTGAAACAAAGAAAACTCATACCCTTTTATAGGTAGAGAAAAGAAGAGTTTTAAAAGCTAAATTAATGGCTAATTAAATGAAAAGCCACAAATTAAATTCAAATAAAACCTTGACCCTTTGGATATAGAAGATCCAAGAACCTTGGTATGTTTGAACGCCACAAGATTTTGCTCACAAATCTTGATAAGTTCTTAATTGTTTGTTTAAACTCTACAAAAAAAGAATAAACTCACAATGATATGACTTGAAGTCTAAAGTGTTTATAAAATCTGAAAATTGTTGTCTTGAAACAAAGAAAACTCATACCCTTTTATAGGTAGAGAAAAGAAGAGTTTTAAAAGCTAAATTAATGGCTAATTAAATGAAAAGCCACAAATTAAATTCAAATAATATCAAGCTCAAGGAGGGATCAACTAGAGTTTCGATCTAGACGATAACTTTCTTTTCTTATAATTATAGTTCTTGGATCTTAAATATCCAATGGGTTATAATTCTTCTATCCTCATTCACATCAGAATTGGTATGTGTTGTGTTGTTTTTACAACTTATACCAATGTGCTTATGAAATGGGGTCGATCCCAACCCATACGAAATTTAAACCTTTTAGCATGGGTTATTTCAAAACCCCATATCAAGTTAATGTTTCGCAAGTGTTGTAGACTTAACCTAAATGTGTTCAGATGGTTCGAACCGTCGGTTCGGTTACGACAGAAATCTCGAATCGAAACCGAACCATGAAACCGACCGATTTGTGGCGGTTTGCAAACCACCGGTTCATGGTTAGGTTCCGGTTCGGTTTGGCCAGTTTTTGTATTTTTTTAACCAATTATTTAGTGACTCATTCTTTGAGTAAAGAGTTATTCTTGCACCCACTAATAGCATTATTGAAACAGTTAATGATTATGTGATGTCGATACTTCCAGGTGATGAAAGATAATATCTTAGTTCCGATACAATTTGCAAAACATATGTCAACGGAGAGGCTCAACATCAAGTGTACTCAACCGACATTCTTAATTCAATAAAGTGATCAGGGATACCTAATCATATTTTAAAGTTGAAAATAGGTGTCCCAGTTAAAAAAGATAAATGCAATTCAAATTACATTGAGATTTCTCAAGTAAATGTAATTCAAATTACAAAAGATAAAGAGCTCATTAGAAAAAATGAAATAGTTTTATTGAAATTTGTTGCAGAAGAAAAATCTGAAAAACATGAGATGAGTGTGGGTGTTCAAAACCCTAGATTTGTAATGAAGGGTTAAATTGGAAAAAAAAATGCTACTTTATATGTAGGCAAAAAAACTCAAAAAAGGTAGTATTTTTTAACACAAATCACTAGAAGTTGACAACTCAACTTTTGGATTTACCAAACAATGACATGTGTCATCTGAAATATGCCTAACTGAAGTAGTATAAGCTAGTGTGTAAAAGTATTAACAAGTAGAGTGGATTTGGTGGCAAATGTGGAGTCAAGAAAGTTTTCTTTTTTTGTTTACAATTCACGAATTGAGGTAATCTATCTATATGTCTATATATATATATAAAGAGAGGTCTCGAGAAAGAAAAGAAGATGAGTAGGAAAGAGAAAAAAATGTCACGTAGAATTATTTTCTTTTTTAAGTTATGTAGTAATTTTCTTAACATAATTATGATAGATATCTTAATTTAGGCAAACACTTGTGTTAGGCCAGATTAACGGGTCATGACCCGTTAGGCCATCTGACCCGATATTATAATGTATTCATTGTTGTACTGTGATGTATTGGTTTTTTACTTAAAGTATTAGTTTTTCATAAATCTCTGACCCATGCTATGATATATTGGTTTTTGTACTGTAATATTTTTGTATTATGATGTATTAATTTTTTATTATAATGTATTGGTTTTTGCACTATAATGTATTGGTGTGAAATTTTGGCCTAACGGATGATCCGTTAGTCCAGCCTAAAAAGAGTGCTGCCCCTTAATTTATATTAATGATGCTTTTGTTTCTTTTTTTGTTAATTAAAAAGCCACCTAGGATTAATTTTCTTTTTTAATTATGTAGAAATCTTCTTAACATAACTAGGATAGATACTCTAATTAACATTAGAAATAATAAAGAATAATATATATATATATATATATATATATATATATATATAATCACTTATATGTTATTTTGGTTTTTATTATGATTTTTTAATATTTTTTCCGTTATTTTTTTCATTCTGAATCCAACTATATCAAATTTATCCATTTTACTAAAAAATAATCTGACCAATTTATTTAATTAAATTATACAAAAATGCACAATACAATATAATTTTATATTTTTATTGGCTATCAACATGTTATTTATAAAATATTATTACGATTCAACGCTTTTTTTATTTGAATTGATCTCATAAAATAATGTATTTTATTACTATCTCATAAACCGCATAAAACAATACAAGTGCAAACCCAACATTAAGTAGAGTGAACACTGTGGCATCAACTATAATAGATTTGAAAAAAGATCAACTGATTTCAAAACAAAAAAAGGGGAAGGCCGCCTCTGAAAGCAAATGTTACTAAATACAGTAATTTTAAAAGCATTCATTCCATACTTAATTTCTATTGAAGTTCAAAATTGAATAAATTCCGTGAGGTATGCGTTTATATTTTACATACTAATCTTAACTGCTCAAAATGGCCGCTAGACGTGTGTTGAGCAAAGCACGAAGTGGATGCGGGAGATTCTCTGGAATGACCGTCGCTTTTGATAGGGCTTAGCTATTTTTGGTATTCAGCCAGATGTGGTGATCAACTGTGTTGCGAGCAGGTGAGCCCTCGATGTGGTGACGCACAACGTCAAAATCCACGGGTACAACTAGAGCTAGAGGATGAACTGGGTCGTTATTATGTTCGATGAGCTTATTCGGGGCGGGTTAGTTCCAGACACACAGTTACTTACAACACGCTGATTAACGCCGTGTGTCACGATATGGTCGACCGTGCGATGATCTTAACTGGAATGTTTCTCAAGATGGCGTTCATTTCGGATTTGGTCACGACGAACTTGTTGTTGTCGAATTTGAGGAAACAGGGGGGTTGCCGCACAGAACGGCGACGTGGGCCTAGAAGTTGAGGGAGATACCTTCTGAGTTTAACGAGGTGACGTATAAGATTTTGGACGGGGCGTATCATGATTTAGAAGAAGATGTTTCGCTGATAATCGATCGAGCGGGAATATGGAGGCAACTAGCTTATAAGTTTTAGGTATTAGTTGCTGAATTTGGCAAATGGCTCAAATTTTTCAATTTGAGCAACATTGTTTCAGTCGTCTCCATATGATTGAAATCTCGTTGACTTTGAAGTCTCGTTCGTAATTGGAGGTGAGATTTCTCTCATAGCATAAAATTGGTATTTTCTATGCATGCAAACTGAAAAGATGTCCTTTAAAATAAAATTAACGGATCATATGTACAGTGTCAATTTATATTAACTCCAGAATGAAGTACAAGGTGGGGATAAGCATTCGGCAGGCAAGTTTGATTGTTGTTTGATTTGATTATGTTACATGTAATGTGAAATAGCTAATTGATGTCCGAGGCGATCAAATTGACAGGCACATGTACATGCGCATAAAATAGATTTGGGTTAAGAATTAAGATTAGTGATAGTGTTATTTTTCCCCCTCCTTTAGAAGATGTTTTTGTTTTGCTGTGTATAAGCACTCACGTAAATATTCTTTTTAACACATTATGATTCTGTAAACTATTTGATAGATGGTAAACTACAGTTGCGATTTGAAAAGACTGGAATTAAATTTGATATTTTACATACTAATCACTTCAACATCATTGTAATATTTTTATTTAATACTTATACCATCATTTTTCTCACTGTGCGGAGGAAAAGGATATCTTCAAATGAAATTGTAGCAGATCTACGATCCATGCTGGACAATGAAAGCAATAAAAAAACCATGTAAGAGAGAAAAAAAAAAACTAGATTTGTTTTCATTAGTAATTTATTATATTCCGCCAAAATCAGGTTATAACTATTATGCATAGTATTTTCTAAAGTAATTCGAGAAATTTAATGCCACAATGATATTAAAAAAATTAACGACACGTAATACGATACATATCACAATGTATGCTATTCTCTGGGGTAGTTGTTAGATGATAGAGAATATATTAACGGTATATCATAAATAAATAATTGGGGATCAGTACATTCTGTGAGATCATTATTCACACCCTTACTTGCATTAAAATCTTTAGCACATCCAAAAAAAAGTGTAGGAGAAATGATGAGAAGATTTTTCATATGATATTTTATAGAATCAACGAAAGTTGAATAGCTTAAATGTAACAATTATTGATAATTTTCTTATTCTCTATAAATTATTACTTATGTTCTATTATATTATTTTTATTATATATTCAATGCACTTTTTCTTTTCAAATTTATAGATGAGTGATGCTGATATTCCGAACCTTTATTTGCTTGAAGTTGACAAACTATTATAGAGTATGAGAAAGAGTTTAAAGGATTTTCCTCTCATGCCAATTCAAAAGGTCTTCGATTTAAGTATGTATCGCAATAGATTTATTGGTGAAGGACTGGAGTGTGATCGTGACATTGGAGAACATGGTAAATTGGTTGATATTTTGAATGTTGACCACCATTACGTTTATGATAAATTCATGGATGCAGTACATTTAACCAAGGGTGGTGTATTTCTCATCTATGGATACGAATGACGCTTTATACAACTGTTAAATTTAATGGTGGAATTGTTCTTAATGTAACATCTAGCTGCATAACTTCTCTTCTTATTTCGAAGGGAAGAACTGTGCATTCTAGATTTAGGGTTCCTTTAAATATCCAACAAGATTTTGATATTTAGTGGAACTTCACTTGCAAATTTAATAGTGGATGTGCAACACATTATTTGGCACGAGACTCCAATGATGCATAGCCATTATTTTAAAACTCTGGACAAAATATTAAAAGACGTGATGAGATCGCAAAACAATTCTAATACGCAGCTTCCATTTGGTAACAAAATAATAATTCTTGGTAGAAATTTTCATCAAATTTTGTCGGTTGTTCCAAAAAGCATTAGACCAGACATAGTTCACATGGTGATCAAATTTTCGAATTATGGACTCATTACATGGTTTTGAAGTAGACCAAGAATATGGGGATGCAAAATCACAATTTAGATCCCTATTATGTCAAGTTAAAGAAATTTGTCAATTCGATAAATAGTATAGGAGATTGAATGGTTGAGGCCGAAACGATGGTATCATTCAAATTGAAATCCAGATTATCTATTATTAAAAGATGATGGTGACTATGTTCTGTCAATTGTGGCGAGCACATGTCCACAATGAAAGGCAAAACTTGACGATCACATTGTATAAGCTAATATCTCAAAGAAGCAATGCATGTATAATGATGAGAATAAACATAGTAATAAAACTACAAATGTTGTGTATAAGGAAATATTTCATAATTTGTAAAATACATTTCATCTAATAACAATCATTTTTATGAACCAGGTTATATCATTTTTCATACTATTCGTTTAAATAATATTTAAATAATTTATACATAGAGAGCGATTAATGTAAAAACCATCTATGGGGTTCTCACCGATATATATATATATATATATATATATATATTTAATGCAAAATCCTCATATCCTATGTGTCTGCTTCGTATGTTTCGTTTGGTAAATAAGAAATTATGGTGCTTCGATTACTTACGTGTCACCCAAGCCTCACTATATTTTTATTCTTATATATTAATAAATTATGAAAAATAGGATTTATTGTCCTAATAGTATACTACTTACTTTTTCATAATTCAATAATATAATTGATTAAACAACCTAAAATAGAATTATAATAATATGAAGAAAAAAAAACATAATCAACCGAATACAACACAAGATAATGAAAAAGGAATAAAAAAAATAGCAGAAAATTATTATTTACATACTGCTATGCCTCATATTATATAATTTATCTTTTTTTTTTATTTAGTTTTTAGTTTTGTATAAATCTCAAAAAATAAGAAACATAATCTAATAATATTCTAATTACCTTATCATATTATACTAACCTCAATAATATAATTAATAAAAAAATCTAAAATAAATAGCCTAATAATATGAGTCATAATAAATTATAAAAATTAGAATTTATTAAAATAAAATCATAAACAATTTAAAATAAAATTCTAATAATATGAAATTAAGAAAATAAGAAACATAATCAACCGAATACTGAACACAAGCTAATAAAAAAGGAAACAAAATAACCGTAGAAAATTATTATTTACGCATTACTGTGCCTTATATTATATAATTTATCTTTTTTTTTTTTGTATAAATCTCAAAAAATAAGAAAAATAATCTAATAATATTATAACTATCTTATCATATTATACTAACCCCAATAATATAATTAATAAAATAATCTAAAATAAACAGCCCTATAATACGAGTCCTGATAAATTATGAAAAGTAAGATTTATTGTCCTAATAGTATACTATTTACCTTTTCATAATTCAATAATATAATTAATTAAATAACCTAAAATAAAATCCTAATATTATGAAATAAAAAGAAAATAAGAAACATAATCTAATAATTAATAAACATTGATTAGATACCAGTACAATGTGACACGAGTTGAGAGTATGACATCTTTTGAATATTTCAAAGTATGTAACTAATAATTATTAACGTATTTATTCTAAATATTAATATATAAACTGATTTAATAATAATAATTAATAAAATATATATTAGACACGGGTTTAGAATATGACACCTTTTGAATTTTTGTAAGTATGTAACTAAGATATTCATGAATTTAATCAAAACATCAAATACAAAATTATTTAATATTCTTAATAATTAGTAAATAGATTAGACATGTACAAAGCATGGATTGAGAATACATTATTTTAATTTTTTATTTTAGATTTAAAATTTTGTAATTACCACAAAATAGTTTTTATATTTATCTTTTGATGAGTCCCGTGTAATACACGGGTGTTAAACAAGTATATATTAATGCAAAATCCTCATAATTTATGTGTATGCTTCATATGCTTCGCTTGAATAATAAAAAATCTCGGTGTTTCGGTTGTTTATGTGTCATCCGAGCCTAATATATACCTAATTTAATATTTTTCTTTTATTGTATATCGCCTAATTTAATATTTTCTTTTTATTATATTTATCCTTACTTGGTAGTTTTCTTTTATTATATTTTATCTAATTCAATAAGTTTCTTTTATACTCATAATATAAAAATATAGATAAGTCATATATAATTAGTAGAAATTTAAATTAATTATTTTAATTAAAAGACAAAGTACATATGAAATAACTTTAATTATAAAAAAACTTATTTATGAAAATAATTAATAAATTTTATTTATAATAAAAGGTTAAATAATTTATTTTTAGAATTTTAAATATTATGTATAGGTAAATTAAGATATATTTGCAATAATTGGAGTATGTACTAAATATTAGTAATGGATTCAATATAAATATAAAAAACTAAAATTATATAATAATTAATTAATATTTATTAAACAATGACACAATGCGAGAAGGCTTGAAAGTATGACACCTTTTGAATTTTTCAAAGTATGTAACTATAGTTATTAACAAAATTAATCTAAACATAAAAATATAAAATGAGTTAATAATAGTTAATTAATATAGATTGGAGACGGGTTGAAAATGTGACATCTTTTGAATTTTTATAAGTATATAAATATAATTATTAACAAATTTAATCCAAATATTAAAATATAATATTAATTAATAATTATAATGATTAATAAATTGACGGGTTGGGAACATATTCTTTTAATTTTTTTATTTTAAATTTAAAACTTTGTAATTTTCACAAATATTTTTTATATTTGTTTTTTTATAAATCCCGTGTAATACACGGGTGTTAAACTAGTATATATATATATATATATATATATATATATATATATATATATATATAAACTTAAGTATACATATATACAATTACTTATTTAAAAATTCAAGCCAATTATTTTTATTATAGATAAAATAAAATAAGAAATTATCATACAATATACGTACAGGTACTATACTGGTATGTTTTATTTTCGGGAAAGAGTGTTATTGTCTTTGAATATACACAAAAATGGCTGGAAAACATGTTTCATGAAATTTGGCTTAATTTCATTTTTCACAGGCTTAAGTTGATTGCTTTGGGTAATCCATATTTTTAATTCAAATCAGTATTTAATTATATATATTTTACATTCGATTTATTTGTAATGAAAAGCATAGAAATTGAGTGAAATTCGTTTTGAGAACATTCATACAACTTGTTTACATGATTTAAGATTCGTATTCATATTGCATACCTGAGAACAATTAAAAAAAAAAGTCTTATATGCCTGATCTTAACCTGATTGATTATATGTTTCACATTAAACAAACAAACAAAAAAAGTACAATGTTAGAAGCAAAACTAAAATTTAGTTGATCAGACAAGAATTTAGTTTAATTAGGAGAGTTATTTTAGTTTTTTTGCAATTTTGGGTATGCAATGTGGAAAGACCATTAATGTGATATATTTTTCACTTAAAATTGATAACAAACGAGGAACAGTAATTTCGAAGTTAACAGTCGCATATCGAACTCTTAATAAAACAAAACAAAACAAAAATTCACACTTCAGCCCATGTTTCACATATTTTGCCGCTGCTATCAAAATCTGTTTACTTAAAGAATCGGAAACCAGTATGAAGTAGTGTAGTAGTAGCTATGCTAAAAGAGTTTGAGTTTTCCCTTGGCCACCTGGCGCAAATGACACGACGCCTTTTGGGCCCCCGACAGTCCAGAACACATATCATCACCGGCGGCCCCAAGAGTGATGGCAAAGTAAAGATAAACGGTGCACAGAAACGTAAGGAGAACGAGAGCCGTCAGAAGGAAACGATGTCGCTCGACGAGGGTCGAACAGCTCCCGAACGAATCGCCCCGCGAATACTGTTTCTTTAACGATCGTGGAGAAAACGCAGTCTGTGGCTGAGTCCTCCGATGAGGCGAAGTTATTACGGCGTCCAGAGGCATTTTTTATTTTTATTTTTATTTTTAAATATATTTTTTGCTTTATCCGCCACACGAGATTCCTGCACGTATTGATTCAATCAAAATGTACAATAACTATCCCGCAGCCGAAAGCAGATGCCAAAAGCTCAATCTGGGTGTTAATCGTCAACAGGAAAGAGCAAAACGGACATGCCAACTATAACACTCTAGACTACGTTTTAATTCTGGGCACTGGAGAGCGACAAAACTAGCCAGACAATAAATGAGTGATTCTGCAAATAACTCTTGACAAGATACGAAGACCTTAATACTTAAAGCGGTACAAATAGAAAAAGAGAGAGAGATAACCTACTGAAAAACGTAAATTAGCCAAGACACATCAGATGCCAAACTCTAAGAGTAAAGGTCAAGTAGTTCAAAGTTGAATTTCTTTTCGATTTCAGAATACAAAGCCTACAAATAAACCATTTTTTAGAAGTCATTCAGACAACGGTGCGGGAGTTAAATATGTTCTAGATTCTTTACAAATGATTTGCTCGTTTGCATGATATACAAAGCTGCAAGTTTACACATATAATCTTATGGCCACAGTCCAATTTAGATTAATAGCACCCTTCTCTCTCTCTCTCTCTCTTTTGTATGACCCATGTTTACACTCTTGATGAAGTAGGAAACAACCTGAAGCTTGCCGAGAATGGACAAGTGCTTTCAGCTATTAACTTCTTTAACAATTTCTACACTACCCAAGCAGAACCTTAAGAACAGTAAATCTGATAATTAGTTTGTTGAATACAGCTAAAATCTCTTAATTATTTTCAGCTTTCTAGAAAACATAAAAGTAATTTATGTTCCAACCAAGCCCGTGAATTATTTACAAATAAAGTTCTTCGAATAGACGTGCATATGTAACCGAAGGACTATTGCAAATCACGTCCAAGCCCACGAGAAAACATCATCCAAATTCTGAATTTAGACAACAACGCATATCATTCATTGACATGTCATTTGAAAACACACCAACAGTAGCCATTCTGCCATTCTAACCTAAATCCAAATACTGAGTTTAGGCAAAAAATAAAATAAAATGGTGATCACAAACAAAATTCGAAAAATGCATCTCCCGATATCTTCACTTATTCTTATCAGATCAATCAAACAAGAACCTCAAATTCATTAACTTATTCAATTCAAATATTGGAATCAAAATTTCCACAAACCTAAGTTTTTATCAAAAGGCCAAATTACATCGATCCATTTCCAAATGCTAAAACACATTAGCTAAATCTTAATCATGCGAACCCAACCAAATGAACAAGTAAAATAATCTAGAAAGGAATCCATTCTACCACCTAGATCAATCCAAATTGCATTTTCAAAAATAGTTAAAAAGGTATCAACGAATTAATCAATATACAAATTAGGCAACAGATCTGGGAAAAACACACATTTATAAAATAAAGCAAGAAAAAGAAACTTGCAAATGAAGAAAAATGGAAAAGTAGGAACCTGTGAAAATGACGCCCCTCCTCAAAAACTATATGATTTCCTTCAAACCCAAACCAAAAAACTAATATCTACAGCAAGAAATCAATATTTCAATTCCCCTCGAAAGTCTGCAACAACCATTCAACTATTTATATCAAAAGATCTTCCTTGCGCAACGAGCCACGCATTCTCCAGGAGAAGAAAACAAAAAAGATAGAGAAAAAGAAAAGAAAAGGTTGGGTGTAGCTGGGACTGTTTGTAGGGGACAATTTATTGGTGGAGGTTTGACCATTGCTACGATGTAGGGTCAATATTTACCTGCCCTCGTAGACATTGATTCTAAAATCGGAGTCTATGAACATTATCATGTTCTAATCATTGTAGTAGATAGTATTGAATTCAATCGGTGACCGCGATTTTTGCAGGCAAATATATGAATTATAAAATAATAATAAAATTTATTAATTTATAATTAATAGAGTAAGCAAGTGAATTAATAATATGAAAAAGAAGATATATTTCTCATTTTAAATTGTGAAAGATTTTTTTATAAATTACATTACATGTCTTATTGACAATGATGTCATCTTCATTGCAGCAAAGAATTTTCAACCATTTACGACTCTTAACTCGAAAAATCGCAACATAGAGTTGACATGGCTAAAAACTGGCATTTGCAAATATAACCCAACATTAGAGATAGTTTGCCCTCACTTTTGTTTATAATCATTGCGAAACAAACAATGAGTAGAAATTGTCTTCTCTAAAATTTGAATGGCATCCTACTATTTGAGGGACTTAATGCCATTCGTGGACCGCCTTGCTCCCAATATTATTGCCTAATAGAATCCTTACTTCAATAATGCGATCTCCAAGTTGTGTAACAACCAACCTCGTACCATTGCACAAACCTGAAGCTTGATCCATGTTTCTAATCAACTTAACACGGACTCTCCGTTGACACATGTTTTGCAAATCGTGTCGGAACTAAGATATTCTCTTTCATCACCTGAAGTATAGACATCACACAGTCATTAATTGTTTCAATAATGCTATTAGTGGGTGCAAGAACAGCTCTTTTTCAAAGAATGAGTTATTGTCGATGTTTTCTATATAGATGGGTAAGTGCTCTCCACAATAGCCGCAACATGATAACCTATAGTTTTTATAAGTATATCGTCAGGTATATCTCAATCAAAGTTTCACCATCCACCTCAGTTGCAATTTCACCATCACCAGTTTTCAGTATCCACTCTGAGAATTCTTTGATGTCCTTTGCAACAGAAGTGGTCAATGATTGTCCAACAGTTAATCTCATATTTTTCGTCAATCGTAAGATTTTACAATGTTCCCATAATCGAGATGAGCATATACTTGAATAAATAATATCTTCTCGAATGCCCATTGGCACAACTGGAAGAATTTGTCTAAAGTTTCCACCAAGAACTATAACCTTACCTCCAAATAGTAGGTTCTTTCTTTCTTTTGGTGCAATAAATATTAAACTCTTATGCAAAGCTTCTAAATAAAATCTACTCATCATTGGCACCTCATCCCAAATAATTAGTGTTGCCCGACCCATAAGAGCAGCTAATTCAGTTTCAGGTGTAGTTTTACACATTGGATCTTCCGTTATAGCCAAAGGTATACCAAACCTTGAATGTACAGTTATGCTATAAGGAAGTAAAAGTGCCGCAACACCACTTGAAGCAACATTAAGAGCAATGTCACATTTAGATTGTATTGCAGCTGATAATGTTTGCCAAATAAAGGTTTTACCCATACCATCATAGTCGTAGACAAAATAAACAACACCTTTGACTGATGACGTAGCACTTAATATCTCACAATGGATTGCCTTCTGTTCATCAGTTTATAATGAACATAGCTTTAAATGTTCAACACCCAAAATGGATCTATCAAAATTAAGTTGTATTAGTCTGTTATTTCCGTCATTAATCAATGCATCATCAGGAATGGGCATATCAGCAAAGTCTTGAGCATTTTCCCATTACTTTGAAAAAAAATTCCAACTCGATCAATGTAAGATTTTTCAACAGCTCATCAGATAAGTCTAGAGCTGTACAATATAGAAAATGACATATAGTTAAAAAACATATGAAAAGTAACAAAATATTTGCAAAGAATTTATTAATTATTTATATTAAGAAATACTGAAAAGTAATAAATACCATCTATGTCAAGATTTTTGTGTTGTCTTTGTAAGATGTCTCCCACATATATTGTGGTCTTGAAATACTTTCTGACAGTAGCAATGATGTAAAAAGCTTCTTGAGAAATGGTGGTAAACCCCAATAACTCGCCTCGATAATACCATCAATGTATTCTTTATCATCATCATCCAACAATCCTAGAGAATAACATGCAGCCTTGAAATTAGGGTAGACAACATTTTTTATTATTCGTATATCTTCGTGTGAAATTGTGCCCCGAGAATGATGTAGCATTAGTGACAAATAATATACCTCTCCAACACCAGAGGGAACATAATCTAACCTACCAATTTTAATGCCACATTTTCTAATAGTCCAAACACGTTGTGTGTCATTCCAAACAAATTCTTTAGGGAATTCTGTATAAGATAAGCTTCTGGCATAAGGATATTTCTTATTGCACTCCATCCAAGCAAGAAACATTGACTCCCTTCCATCTTCTTTAACAAAAACTTTATCAATTTTGTCATCATCATTATAGAAGACTGGTTGTTCATGTAGGAGGTGGAAACTTAGTCGTTGTACGGATGGATTCCTATAATGGATATCCAAAGCAAGTATACAACCTCACATGGATATATATATCTACAATTGTAGTAGTTTTTTTTTATCTCATCAACAATCTCTTACTTTCCACTTGCATCGTTGCCACCGTCCGTTATAGAAAAAGTGACACGATCATGGCCCTTATTTGTGTACTTGAAAAGATATTTAATGGATTTAAACTGATTGCAACATTCAACGTTAATGTGAGCTTGGTACCTAATCAATAGTTGAGGGATGGATGAAACAACATATATATTATCTAGGGTGAAACCATTCTTAACTACTACATTTTCCGTATCTCTTCTTCTGTACATCGAGTGTCCATCATCATAAACAGTAGTTTCATCATTATAATTCTTAGGGAAGCCCTTAATACATCTTTCTTTCTTGAGGCATGCTTTATCTGTTTTAGAACTACAGGGACCATGCATCATGTGTTGAGTCATCAATTCGTACAACTTTGGATGATTTTCTCTATTAGGGATCTCTGCCGAAAAGATTTGATCAACATCTTCTGATTCTGGAAGTTTACTACCAAGGTCTAGGAAAAGAAGGATATGAGCATGCGGTAAACCTCGCTTTTGAAATTCCACCGTGTAGATGACTACGTCAATAACCAAATTAAATAATAATTGATGATAACAGAATTATAAATTAATTAAGAATTGGTTAGTTTGAAAATAAATATTTATTATTTATTATAAAGTTCTTTAAAAAATGGAAACATTTTTAAAAAAAATATTCGGAAAAAATTAATTAGAGATGCAATGACAATAATAATAAATGAGAATATTTAGATAAGTTATATGTATTTGAATCCAATAATAAAAGGTTCTTCTATCTAAAAAATAGAGTGTTTAGTAAGTTTTGACACCTGCACGAGTCTTGCCAAATATTTTCAATTCTTTCATGTCCTTAATTATTTGATCCAGTTTGATTTTGTAGATACGACATACAATATCCGGCCTATATTTGGATCTCAGTGCCCTACTGTTTAAATATCTGGCCACTTTGGGTTTCAGGTGATTGTAATGAACAAATCTGGATATCCAAACCACTTGCAAATAGCCATTGCATCTCGATAGTTTGGGATCATATATGGAGCTCCCCTAGTGAACGAAGTTGGCATCAATTTTCTCTGACCCATAGAAGAGGTTTGTTTTACCCCTAATAGTAGCGTCTTTAAGATTCTTATATTTATCGGTTCTTAGCAGTACTTGATTAAACCTAACAAACTTTAACCTTTTACACTCGAACATTGTGTATCCATCAACCAAGAACTGCTGAAAGAGCCTTCGAGAAGACAAAAGAATTTTATTACAAAAAAGGCTGAGCTAGGATCACTGACGACTGGCCAGTAGGCCCAAAGCGCAGTTAGTGAGAATTTAGACTTCCTAGTCCGTGCATATCGTAAATCATACTTTTCACAAGTTCGGTACCCTAGAGGGAAAGTTCCACTATTTCTATTGGCCTAGCAACCGAGTCTTTGTAAAAGATCCCGAGAAGGAATGAATGAAGCTCCCTAGTAGAATATGTCCAGAAGAAGATTAAGGGACATGTAAACCTTATTAGAAATAGCACGCACAGGACAGAGAGAAATATCCCCCACTGGGGACTCTTTTGAAATTACATACGTTAGCAATCACGGCTTATTCAACAATCGTGAATTGAATTATCCTCGAGTCAGGCCTAAGACCGGAAGTGCTTTCTCTCTTAACTATTCTTTCTTATGCCGACTCACATGGTCGTTCTTGTATCCAAAATGCAAAAAATTCTTGCATGGTCAATTTGTCCCTTATAGTTGATGTAGAAGTAAAAAATATATCACTATGTTTAATCCCAAGCCCTAAATCCATCTTCTCTGTAAGAAAATAACAAAGGATATTGCAACACTAGATACGAAGGATGTAACTCACTAAATACATAATTCCTCACTACCAGAAAACACAGTTAAATTAAGTTTCATGCTGAAATAAATTGCTCACTACAAAATACCAAACAAATTCAACACAGGTGTAGAAAACCTTAATAGCAAATGACATTAGAACCCATTACATATACATTATAAATTAGTGATTATAATATTTTCCGCCTAAATTTCATACTAATACGAAACAAAGTTATTATACTCTTAATTTCATACTATTTAAATTTTAGTTATATAACACAATTCGAAACTAATTGTAACTAATATTCTAAGAGACACAAAGCCTTAATTTTGAAATAGGAAGTTTGTGATCTCCAAATTCATAGTTGGGGATTTTCAAATTGGATCATTCGTAATTTTAAAATCCAAGTACCCAATCCATCATTTAGAATTATCACGTTGGGTAGTTCGTAGTTTTGTATTGCTTAACACAACGTAATTACATAATATCTACCCAAATTACAAACTACCTTCGATAATTCATTTGTAAATTCCGCACTACTTCAACAAAAATTAAAATTTGATGAGAAGAACAACACTTACTTGACTTATGGATTTTCGTTGTCTTCATCACCATTTTCCGAGAGCAGCTTCAAATTATAGGTGCAGTCAACATACGAAACAGTGAAACAACTATTGGGGGAACGACAAAACCCTACTCCATGAGATTATATAGGATGGGAGAAACTTTTGAAGAGATTTCTAGGGATTATTGGTCTGGCTTTCAATTGGAGTTCGAGTTAGACAATCCATCCCATATAATAGACCTACCATTGATATCGGGGTTGGTGAGATATTTTGGGGAAACAGAATTAATATGTGAGAGAATTAGGAGGTGGCTCACATGATATAGGGAAAAGGATTTATAGGGATAGTGTAGTCTAATCTTAGAATTAATATAGAGTATTAGGGAAGTTTAGAATTGAAAGGAGCATTAGGTATATTAATTTTACCTATAGGAGTACATGGGAATTCACTCTTTTTTTAGAGGTCAGTCGCCACTCTTTCTATTCATGCTTCACAAACTCATTTTTCATTCCCTTGCAACTCTATTATTCAGACGATGACTCCGTACCCAGAAACATTTTTGAATATAAACAAGGTCATTGTTTAATATATCTTCATCGATTTTCCATCTCACAAAATTTATTTTTTTTCCTCAATGATTTTTTTTCGCGATTTATAAATTCTTCTCTTTCGAATGTCTGAATTCAAATTCTGTATTTATTTTTTGAATTTGTCGCAATTGTTGAGTTACACATTCATTTTTTCTCATGTGCTATATTTCAAAGGACAGATCACTCGGTCAGTTCGTGAACAATCATTCAGCAAAAGTGGTACCAAATTTCCTATATTTTAGATTTAATTTCTGAATTGTTAGTCTATTTCTCTCTTTTTGATTCTCCTTCGAGTTCTTTGATGCATTATGCCTGATTTAATTACTGAGTTATTAGTTTCTGAAACTCCTTTTAAAATTTTTGCTTCATGTTCTTCGACTCAATTGCTATTATTTCGGATCTTATATGATTTTTTAATCTATCAACCTGGCATTCATTTTGATGTAATCTTTAGTGTTTCGTATTTTTATATTTTTCTGCCTTTTGTTACATTCATTTTGTAATCTTTTGTAACACGGATAAATGCCCCCCCCCCCCCCCCCCCCCCCCCCCTTTTTTTTTATGCTTTATACTTGAGCTAATTCCATTTGAGGCTTGGTGTATATATTCATGACTATTTAGTAAAGAGAGGATGGAAGACCTTCAAGCTAAAGAAAAAGTATTAGGGAAAATTCCCATAAAGACCATTAGTGAAATATTTTTTCCCAAACAGGCCATTGAAATTTCAACTTCCCATTTAATCCAAAAATTATATAAGAATACTAAATTACCCTTTATAAATATTTTATTTTGTTATTCGAAAATTCAAAACTACTCGTGTAAAAATCAGAATTACTTATGTACATTCAGAAATACTCGTGTAAATTCAGAACTACTCATTTAAATTCAAAACTACTCGTGTAAATTGACGAACTACTCATTTAAATTCAAAACTACTCGTGTAAATTGACGAACTACTCATGTAAATTCAGAACTACTCGTGTAAATTCCAGAATTACTCATGTAAATTCAGAACTACTCATGTAAATTTCAAAACTATTCTTCAAAAATTAAGAACTACTCGTTTAAATTCAGAACTATTCGTGTAAATTTCAAACCTACTCGAAAAATTCAGAACTACTCGATTAAACTTCAAAACTATATAATGTAATTGATCGGTCAAGTTCCAAACTACATAGAAAATAATCATACTACATTGAGAAATTTTATACTACATTAAGGAATTTCATAAGATACACTTTCATCAACTCCAACTTCAAACATTAATGGTCTACCTTACCCAAACTACATAGAATTCATTTTCAAATCTAAACTACATATTCCAAACTACTAATTCAAAATCCAGAATACATAACACAGAATTTCAAATTACTTAACAGTTCGTAATTATAAAACGGCAGAGTAGTTTGTAATTATCCAAACTACTTATACAAAATTACTTATCTAAACTACCAATGAGAGTTTTGATTGGAGCAATGGAAGTGAAAAACAGTCGTGAGGTCAATCTCAACACAACCTCAACAGATAGCACATTATATCATCAAAGACTACAAAAACACAGTCGTTTTCCCCTCATCCATTGGCCCTGCACCCACCATCCTAACGCATCTCCTCCAAACCTCATCAAGGCCAGACCATCATCTTCAGACATGTTTAAAGATTGCTCATCAAGCTCCTGATCCTCTGAAGAAACCATCACCGCGGCTGAACCTCTGCCCACCTCGAGAAGCCATCACCGCGCCACTCGATTTCCGTCGCCACCGCCGTCGAGTTGCCGGTGCTGCGGCTTCACGCGTTGAATCGCCTGAGCAAACCCAGCGGCTTCACGCGTTGAATCGCTGCCGCCGCTCGCCAAAAAATGAAGGGGCCCGACAAAGAATCGCCGATCTGCCGAAAAATGAAGGGGCCCGTTCTTATTTCGGCCGCCAACAAAGAATCGCCGATCTGCCATCACCATCTTTCTCATCCACGTCGGTTCGCAGCTGAACCTCTGCCCACCTCGAAGAATCCATCACCGTGCCACTCGATTTCCGTCGCCACCGCCGTCGAGTTGCCGGTGCTGCGACCAATTCTCGATTCTTCAATTTCCGATCGCTAATTTCCAATTTCAGAGAGGAAGGAGAAAGGGTAAACGGGGCTTAGGGGGCGGAGATTGGGTTGTGGGGTTTCTGATTGGTGTAGGGTTAGTATCTAAGAGTTTTAAAGGTGTAGGGTTAGTTTTGACAATTTAAATGTATTTATTGATTAAATGGGAAGTTTTTGGCTTATATGGGAATAAAAAGAGTCATTGGACTATATGGGAATTGTCTTTTATGTTTTAATAGTATATGAGAATTTTCCCAAAGTATTATAGCTGACCCCGTAGGTGCGTACATCCGAAAGCTAGCTTCCTTTACATTGAAGTTTTTTTGTCTCTTTTTTTTCTTTCAACTATAGATGCTCCTAGTGATCCTAATGTAAAATGTGTGGTATGGTTTTTATTTTTATTTTTTATAACTTTAATACTATTTTGATTATATATACATATATTTCTCAATCCAAATTTTATTGTTGCTCTTTACATTCGATTTTTATATTAATTTTCTAAAATTATTCTTTAAATTATAATTTAGTTTTTAAAAATTGGTAATATTTTTTCTAAGACTATATGTTTTCTTCAAATTATTCCGTTGATTTAGTTTGTGAATACCATTGTTTTATTCTATTTTTTTTGGTTTTTGTTTATTATCTAAAAATTATTTTTGAGAATTATTATTCAATGCCGATATTAATTGTTCAATTATTTTTAAACACCTGTATTTGGAATATGATTATTATGAATATACAATTATTTCAGATTATTTGGATTATAAACACCATTGTTTTAATCTGATTCTTTTTTTAAAACTTATTATCTAGAGATTTTTTTGGTAATTATTGTCAATGTCGATATTCATTTGAACACCAGTGTTCAGAATATGATTTCTATGAATTTACAATTGCTTCACATTAATTAGTTGATTTGGTTTACGAATATGATTTTTGGTTTATAAGTTAATATGGAATATGACTTTTGGTTAATGAATGTGATTGCTAATATCGGTGTTTTAATACAGTGTTTTTTTGTTGTAATTCAATTGTTTTTTGGTATTAATGCAGATGATAGACTCGGTTCATTTGTTGTTTTAATGACTGGAGATACTGAGATGATGTAGAAATAGCATTCTGATGACCCCAGTACCAGATCTAAGAGCGTGCCAATAGAGTTACAAACTTCTTCAGGTCAAAGTGTTTTTTTATAATCTGAATGCTGTGATGTTTGATTTTATTATTATAGGTGTGTATATAGGTTTGATGAGGAAATATGTGGATGTGACTGAGCTACATATCGGTGTTAAGGTATTTTCATTTAATTAATCTTCAAGTGTTTGCTATCAAATTATATTTTATAAATAGTTGGATTAAATTTGTGATTATATTGGGTGTGTATATTTTATTTGATTTTATTATCTGGGCTCTTGGAATTTCAATTGAATTTATGAATAGATTAATTAATTGAGGAAAAAGTATAAAAATGTCTTTGAAGAGTAGAGGAATGTAGTCATCTTTGAATTATACAGTATATGTTTATACACATTGATGGGAATGGTAATTATCATGTGTATGAGAACCCATAAGCTGATAAATATCGATCAACAATTTTTTTTCTATGTTATTTTCTGGCAGAACATATGTAGAACATGAACATAATTCCGGTAGTTTTTTGGGATTAAGTTCTTGACCTCTTTACTGGAGTTTTTTTTTTTTTTTTTTTTTTTTTTTTGAATGTCAGCATAAAACCATTATATTAGTTACAAGTTTTAAGAGTATGCATATCCTTTTTGCATAATTATCTCTTTACTGTTTTTTTTTTTGGTAAATTTACCTCCTTATTAAATCTTATGGTTTAAATGCTATATTTCTAATTGGTGGTGCGTATGAAAGCATGGGATTTTAGTACATTTGCACTTTTCTGGCCATTTACTTGAAGGTGTAGTGCAAAAGACTCTTGGACAACTCTTGCATAAGGTATATTGCTCCATTTTTATACCAACTAGTTTTTTTACACCCGTGCGATGCACGGGTCAAAAAGTTAAATATTGAAATACAAGTTGTATTAATATTACTTTTATTTATTATTTACTATGTGAAGATATAAGTAAATAAAGAGATAGAGATGGAGAGAAATAACTAAAAAATCCACACTGCATAAATTATAGATTGGATCCACACTACATACATGAACTTTAAGATTATATACGTTACTGAATACTTCTTTGTACACTACATTATTGGTCATGTTTGATCCCGAATCGTCATCACCACAAACTAATATCTTCAACCCCTTTCGATGGGTGACACGCGACACAGCAACATATAACTGACCATGACTGAACACGGGATTCTTCAGATAAAGGCCGACGTTCGAGAGCGATTGACCCTAACTCTTATTTATCGTCATCGCATATGAAATCATGAGCGAAAATTACCTTCGTTGAAACTTGAAAGGTATCCTAACGTCGGAAGGCGTTAGACTCATCCGGGGAAGCAACACCTTTTCACCCGCCTTTGCACCGGTTAGAACTTTTCATTCAAGGACGTGCGTGAAAAGTCTTATAACAACCAATCTCGTCTCGTTACACAATCTCATTGAGTGGTTTATGTTCCTCAATAACATAACAGGAGTCCCCACCTTAAGATGCAATTCGTGGTTGGGCACCCCATAACACTTTATACCATTCAAGAATTCAAGCGTGTGCAAATCACTCAAGAAGTCATTCCCACCGTCGGATTTGCAGGCACTGTCCGAACTCAGGTAGGTGTACCCCTTGCTCGAGTTCAAAGTGTTCATGTACTCGTTGACAGAGTCCAGAACATCGAGAGTCGGGGCCAATATGGCCCTATCCTTCAGGAACATCGGGTCATCAATAGAGTCTCTAAACATCGCTCGAGTTCAAAATGTTCATGTACTCGTTGATTGAAATTGATTTTCATTCTAAAACAAGAAAAATCCAAACAATATAATAATCTAACTCTCTAGGTTATTATCTATATATAGAAAACAAATACAACAATCAAATAAATGAAAATAGTTACGTTGGTTGAATATTAACGTTTTTTTTTTAAATTAAATAATCTCTTGACCTAACACAATTACATACAATTCATTCCAAAAAAGAATGAACAAAGCAAATAAAATTAATCTACGTGTTAGATTTTGAAATAAAATTTTCAAATCTATAGATTACCATATGCAGTTTCTTATTACAACTAAATCATATTGATAATTCATTGAATATTAATATATTTGATAAAAATAATCTTATTAATAATTATATATAAGTATGTATTCAATTTAATAAATATTTAATCACCTAATTAAAACTACAAATTTACAACTAATCATATTGACAATTCACTCAATAATGACATATGAATATCCTATAAATTACATATATAAAAATATACATGTGATTTAGTAAATATTTACTCACCTACTTAAATCTAAACAATTACAACTAAAAACCAAATGCAAATGTCATTAAATAATAATATAGTTTAAGAAAAATAATCAGATTAATATCGTAATAAGTCTCTAAAATCACAAACAATCCAAAATAAATTTATTATTATTAAAATCGTAAAAATAAATTATATTAATCTACAGTAATAAAGAATGAGATTAAAAAAAAGTCAAATGTATACTATACCATATATAGTACTTAAATACATGTGATAAAATATCTTATATCATAATAGATAAGATATTATGATAAATTTAAAATAAATAAAATTAATTTATAAATATTTTATGGGCTTTAATTAATAATTCAATACATTTTAAATTATTAAATCCAACCCAAGCAACAATTTAATTTGAATCCAAATTTAACTCAAAAAAGCCCAATATTCTATAGTGCAATTAAACTAACATAACATTATAATAAGATATTACTATAATATCCTTTTTCAATTCAAAATTAATAAAGTATATACATAAATACACATATACATACATGCTCTCTTTATATGCATAAAAAAAGAATAAATTTATTATTCTAATACCTTATTTCAATTCTAAATTATATAAATCATAAGAAATATTCAAAATTATTATTCTAATAATATCTTATATCAATTCAGAATTAATAAACTATATATATACATACACATACACATAAAAATCAAAATATATACATTAACGCATAATTATCCTAATTTAAATTTGACCATTAAAATTAATTAAAAATATCATAATATAATTTTAAAGTTTCTATAAATTTAAAACAATTAAAATTAATTTAAAAATATTTTATTGGCTTGAATTAATAATTTAGCCCATTTAAATAATTAAATCCAACCCAAACAACAATTTAATTTGAGTCCAAATTAAATTCCGAAAAGCCCAATATTATGAGTCCAATTAGAATTCGGATAAGCCCAATATATAACTCGGATTCGAGCCCATAAACCAACTACAAAATATCGGACGGTCAGGATTTAACACAATGAATCTAACAGCCATAATCAGACCCGTGCAATTAACCCTAGGTATAAATACTCCTAACCCTAAAAACTCGCCCCCAGCCTCATTTCAACCCTAACCTAACCCTACCCCGAAATTCCCTCCCGCTCATCTCCAGAAATGATTTCTGCTCCACTCCGCCGCTCATCCCTGGCTCTCTGCTTCACTCTGCCGCTCATATCCAAACACAATCTCCCTAAAGTTATTCAACCATCTTAATGCCTCCATTATTTCTTTTTTTATATCTCATTGGTTTCAGATCAGTCTTACCGATACAATTTGACTTTCTTGAAAAAACCATAACATACCACAAACCCTTCATATATATGAAGTCCGAAAACAAATTATGCCAGATTTGAAATTTGCAGGGAGTCTGATCAGGTACAGGTTCTTCAACCATTTTTAATATTAAAAATATAATTTACTAATTACTTTTCATCGATCTTGAACAAAACCAGTATGTTCTTATTGAAATCTTCAAACTAATTTTCGATCTAGGTCAAAATCAGTCTATCGTGTTAGATCTATTCAAAAAATGTATAGATCTGATTCAAAACAATTCTATCGTGTTAGATCAATTTAAAATTTGTCGGTCTGGTTCAGAATAAATCCATTGTGTTAGATCTATTAAAAAATGTGTCGATCTGGTTCAAAATCATCCTATTGTGTTAGATCTATTAAAAAAGTATATCGATCTGGTTCAAAATCAGTCTAGTGTGTTAGATTTATTCGAAAAATATTTTTTTTTTTGTATTCTAATGTTTATCTCTCTGTTTATTTTGAAACTCATTTCGTTCGAGGATCTATTTACGCAAGATGGGTTGCTGACGATTGATCCAGTCGAAGACTTTAATCTTAAAGCACGGGACAAACAAAGATAGAGAACGATCCATACGTATTTCCATCTTAAACATGTAAAATCATCATTAAACTTCTGATTTCATTTACATGCATACTTATATATGAAAATCCTAATTGATATACAAATTAAATAAATTAAATGACGCATGCAGAATATTTTTTAAACATTATTCAATTTTTAATTAAAAATTGTTACTGCCAATTATCATTTTTTTTTAAATAATCTATTTTTAAATTAAAAAAAAGAATAAATAAATTGCTACTGCATGTACAATTATTTTGATCTATTGTTCTAGTCTCATGTCTTTTATACTGATAAGCAATAATTATATGTTACTTACTTGCATATTCAATGTTTAATCAGTTTCTATTGTTGGTAATCTTTCTGCATGCTGTTTGATCTACATGGAAAAATTGACTATGTTATCACTGAATGGTTAATCTATGAGGCATATTGAGATGTGGTTTGTTTTTATAAAACAATCTATCGGATAAAACTTCATATATTTTAAAATATAAATTATGCATAATGTTTGATCTGCATGGACCCTGGAATTGATTATGTTATCACAGAATGATTAATCTATGAGGCAGATTGAAATGTGATTTGTTTTTATAAAATAACAATTCCGTCTGATAAAACTATTTATGTTTTAAAATACAAATTATGCATGATGTTTGATATACATAGTAGGAATTGATTATGTTATCATTGAAAGATTAATCTATGAGGCATGTTGAAATGTGATTTATTTTTATAAAATAATCTACCTGATAAAACTATTTATGTTTTAAAATATAAATATTTTCATTCTGCTTTGAGTATGTTTACAAATTAACATTTTGCTCTGAGTATGTTATGTTCAAAATTATAATTGATTTGCTTTTTATTTACTTAAGTTAGTTTTTTATATTAACATATTTTCCTTTAATATGCAAACTGCTGCTCAAAAAAGGAAGCAAGCAAGCAAGACAATGCAATGGAGTACTAACAGCCGAAAAAAGATTAGTACACAAATTAACTCTGAACATAATACAATTCATACTTTTGTATATTTAATTTTTTTAAAAGATATGTCAAAGTTTATCGGTTGGAAACCTGACATGACCTATAGTAGTATGATAATGCCTCTGAATGGAGTCCAGGGTCTAAGTAGGTGTAACAATGCCACGAATGAAGACATATTTTTAAAAAACTAACAATTGAACAGATTACTTTTGAATATTCTCTTATATATTTTTAATGAAATATTCTATTTGTATATGTTGAATCTAAAACTTATTGCAATAATATTGCAGGTTAAGGAACATAGTACTCTGGATAACAAACATAGCATGGAAAAATATAAGTACCACAATGTCATCCTTACATTATACAAATAGAATTCATATTTAATAAAGTACAACTAAATACTAACTGTGTATTGCTGTATCACAGGTTGTAGATAACTGGCAGACACACATCTCGGGAAAAATAACTCATAGGACTACACTTAAACAGGTAAAGAATAATTTATGCATATGATTCCTTCTAAGTTTTTCAAAAAATACTAATAACATATAAATACAGTATTAATTTGTGTAGTTTCTAAACTGTAGATTTAAAGGATTTATAGAAAAACAGGTACGATAGATTCTTACTGATATTCGGTTTAAAGCATAATTAAAAAAAGAAAAAAGAATTACTTGTCATTGTGATTTTTGTTTGTGCTCTTTTTCGTATGATATCAGTCTTCCTCATATTGATTACTCCTATTGCGCTGCTCCAAATATTGATTACCCGTGCTATGTTTGTGTTCAGATGTTCAGTTGTGTGTGTATGCGTGTTGTTTTTTTAAGAATTGTAAACCCTATTACACTGAACTGCTTATAGTCACACAAAGAGATATTTTATTAAAACAAATCTTTTGCAAATCTGTAAGATACGAATTATATTTAATAGTTTAAAGATAACCATATTACTTATCTTCTAAATTGAATCTTCAGTTATCAGGATTCTTAAAAATATAAATTACTTTTTTACATACCGAGATGATTTAAATGCAAAATGTAACAAATTCTTTTCTAATTTTAAATATATTATTTCACAAACTTCTCGACAATGAATCTATATGATTTAATGTTTTACCAGAACTTAAATTGAAAAGATATTTTTAGAATCTCTTTTATTATATTTTCTACAATTATTATGGAACATAATAATTGAATGATTTTATCGAGATTATACAACTTGTATATTAAGAAATACCGATAATTTGTGATTTTTTCAAAAAGAAATATTTTCTTATATATATTAGAGATTTCTTATTGTTCAAAAAATCTACAAATTTTAAATATCTTGCTTTTCCACATCTAATGTTTTTAACTTGTATATTAAAAAGTATCGATAAGTTGTTCGTTTCTAATACTTTTTATTTTTCAACAACATTTATATAAAGGAAAAAGTTCAAATAACTATTTCAATGTTATCATTTAAATTCAAGAAATTTCGTATTAAGGCAGACGCTCATAAAATATAGTTCACAACTTAAAAGTGTACTCAATTATCACCAGTTTGTTTATTTTCCATTAATCATTCGTTTATATCGGCGATGAATAGAGCATGCGCTAACTTTCTGTACTTTATTAAATTATGTTATGCGAATGTGTTTGTGTATAGTATTAGTGATTGTAATTTATTTACTTATTTTATTTGATGTATGTTTTGGTTGGTTAATAATTCCTATTTTGATTATAGGACACCCTGCCAAAATTTTGAAAACAAAAAAGCCTTCAGACGTTAGGAAACAGTCTTTTAAACTACTTCAATATTTTTTCTTGAAGATTTTTATAAATGGTTGACTCTGTTAAAGATTAAGATTTCATAGTAAAATATGTATAAAAGATGAAGCAATGTACATTCACATAAAAGAATTTTATTTGTAATAGTTATCTAAACACAAAAGTTAATAATAATAGAACGATTTTATTAGGTAATATAAAATCCGAAAAATATTAGATTTTAAATCGCATAAATACTGTTTAAGCACATATAATCCTTTTTTCCTCAACTTAAATCCAAAACAGAATATAAAATCTCAAATATGGAATCCCAATAACAATATTCAAAGTAATACAAACTGAATAATAAACAAAATTAAAAAAAATAAAATTTAATAAGTAGTTAGGAAATGTTCTCTTCCTCATCATCCTGCACAACTCCACCAATTCTTGGCTCGTCTTCCTCATCAATCACAACGACATTGTCTCGTCAACTTTGTTGACGTCAACTAATGTTGAAAAAGTACAAAAATCAAACACGTAATTAGGGAAAGAATCCTCCTTCGACTAAAATTATTTTCGCATGGAAAATAATTTTGAATTTCGCCATCGTGGTGTAAAATTTGACGGTGTTGTTCTCTATATAATAGTCTCTAATCGCATAAACGCGACCTTCAACTATTCGATTTTCAATTAATTTGACATTGATCTTTTTTATAACACCAGTAATTCGTCCTCCCTATTTTAAAATAATTAGAGGCAATTTAGTTTAATTTAATACATTAATCGAATAATAATTAGTAGATAATTCGAACTTATACATCTATATATAATAACAAAATTATTGAGAACAAAATAATTACCTTCGAATCATGGAAAATAATTTCCATTGAAGTCTTTTGATCCTTATCATCGAATCCGGATCTAGCAAAAAATCGAACAACCCTAAACTTAAGTGTGTGTTTTTTCATTCGATCGATGTCTTTGGTCAGTCCAAATAATGGAGGCATCGTTCCAAAAACTCTAACTACCCACGTTTTAAAAATAGAGAAAAAGTAAAGACACATTCGAGAGAGGAGGATGTGAGTTTGATTTGCAAATAATAGGAACCTATATTTGTAGGGTGAATTAGTTGAAACCCTAAATTTTGAAATTTTGAAATTCTGTATACCTGAAATATAAGATTCCGTATCCCTTCATTATAGACAATGCATCTGTTTTTAATTCTTTTGTAGATCTCTTTTACATCGATTTTAGATTTAAAAAATTGTTCTGCTTAATTTTCCACGAATTAAACGTCTTTAATTAGGCCTAAAAATAGTATGCAATCTGATATTTTGAAAAAGTATGATATTATCTTTGGTTGCCTAATCTACTGCGATTCTTTGTTTAAATCTGTCAATTTTGATTTTATTTTGTTGCCTAATTCTATTTTTTGAGCCTTTTTTATTGGTCGATTTTATTATAAAAAATTGATCTGTTTTAATTTTAATAAATTAAACGTCTTTAATTCATCCTACTGCATTAGAGTGATTTTAGGCAATCAGTTTTCTTGAATAGAAAATCTGATTTAATGTATTTACTTTGTTTAGGATTCTAATTTTGCAAGTGAATTGAATTGAATCAACTACCGATATTTTCAAAGTCCATGCGTGTGAAAGATCCCATATTATTTAGAGTTTAATTGTGAAAGGAGATCAGATTTAGAGTTTAATTCCAGTATGCTTTATTGTATTATTGCCAAATTAGTTATATTTGGGGCATGTAATTTAAATTATTTTCATGCTTTATTTTTCTTTATTCGGGGCCTGTAATTAATTTTATCTTTATGTTTGCTTTTGTCATGATTGCTTTATCTATTATTTCAATTAAAAATCAGATATATATGGCTAATAACCGGATATATATTATAAGATATATATAAAAATGTAAAATTGATAACCTCATACAGTCAAAAATTCAATTTATGTGGCTAAAAAATATGTAATTCTGATATTTCAAAAAATCAAAATAGATTCTCACGGATCTGAATTAAAAGCATCAATTTTGGTAATAAATCCGAAATATTAATCAATGATATCCTAATTTGTAGCCATAAAATTCGAAATTCAGTCTCCCTATTAAAACTCAAAAAACACACGCATGGAATTTGAAACCCGTGTTGAAAAGAAAATAATTGTGTATTGTGAAATTTAAATTAAAAAAATAACAGTTGAAAAGTCAACAAAAGTGGTTTTGCGCCAAAAAAATTTCTTTTGGGGGAAAGAAATAAGTTTTGGAGGGAACCAAAACAATTGCCTCATATAGCCAGTACTGTTTATATATATAGATATAGATATAGATCTTCGATGATATGTTTTTCTCAAGTACGCCTAACTTATAATTAATAAATAGATATATATGATTGATTGAGGATTTCTTAGCACTCTAAGAAATCATCTCCGCAATAGTACGGAGTCGATAGTAGAGCGGTAAGCTTTCCCGAGTCGCTTCTCTCGAGGATAGTTATTATCGGTGGTCGGTGTTTTTACTTAATCTCTTGTTAATCTCAATTTAATTAATCTACACTAGGAAAGCATCAAGTCATTTGATTTGGGCTTGAGTTTTTAATACCTAAGCATGAGTTGAAATGAAAACTTGAAAACAATAATCAAAGCAAAGGACAATTATAATTAAAAGCTTAATTGAAAATAACTAATTTTAGAAGATTAATTAAGCTCTAATTAAAAACCCTAAATTAACTAATTGAGACAACCAAATTAAAGAAAGCTTGTAAGGTGAAAGGGAAATGGAGGGAAAAACAAAAGTTGAACATTTAAAGAAGTCAAATGGCATTTAATGAGAAAAAGTCAAATTTATCAAAATGGAAAGTTTCATACAACTTTCAAGACCAATAATTTGTCTAACTAAAAAGAGTAAAAAGCTTGAAAAGGAGCTTCAATGGAGTTTTTGCTAACAAGAGCAAATTAAAAAGATAAAAGAGAAATTGAAGAACAATGAAAAGAAAACAGCATAAACCAAAGCATAATAACCAACATAACAATAAGAACCATCAATCAATAATAACACATAAGAGTAAAGGGAAAGATTACTACCAATTTGCATTGAACACCAAAAGCTTCATGTCTAGATTACAACCTTCAAAAGCAAATTCAAACTTCAACACAACTAAGATCCATAAATGAAGGAGGTGTGACCCTCTCCAACACTTGCTTAAGAACAACTAACTAACTACTAACAAAAATTAACTAACTAAGCTAAACTAAACTAGGGATTATAACTAGGTTTCTTGAGCAATGGAAATGAAAAAGGAGCTTAGAGGAGATGGAACAAGTCCAAAACCACCAAGGAAGGGATAATGTTGTTGGGGGAGAGGTGGGGGTTTTTATAGAGGCTTCAGGGGCAAAACCGTCAAAATAGGCCAAAAATTCCGAAATTTTCTGCCTGTCAGTCGATCTGGGCTTGTTCAGTCAATCGACTGCAGTCGATCGACTGAAACCCAGTCGATCGAATATACGAAATCAGCTATCGGTGTCTTCATATGAAATCTATCCCTTCCTCTTGGCTTTCATTTGGCATTTGATTTGTGTCAATTAGAATCTTCTTTCGAGAGTTATGGTCTCCGCACCAAAACCTGCCACAATCGAGGCCATGCCGCACTGTCTCCACTTAAAGCTGCTTTTTACCATTCTTAAACTCAGAATCTGGGATTGTTGTAAACACAAGAGTTTAAGAAATTTCTCTCAAATTTCCAATGATATAAGGTGGAGGCAAATGGCACTAATGGTTTTGGAGTTATGCTTGTATTACGACAACTGATATATCCACCGAGCGAATGCGTGAGGTGACAATGAAAATGGCCACATTTCTCGTCATTTCCGGTCGATCCTCGCACCAAAGATATGTCGAGGCTAGTCAGTGAATTTCTCGGGTTTGAATCACCTTCCGGTCTTGTCCCGGGCCCACTTTGACCAAAGTTGACCTTCAAAACAAAACTAATAAAATATAAGGAAAACTACTAAAAACAAAGAAAACACTACAAAGCCTAAAAAGATGCAAAATATGTCAAGTGGACTCCAAACCCACATAAATACAAGCAAATCACGCCCAAATGAGATGCAAAAATATCATAAAAATACGTATAAAAATGTGCAAATCAATGATTAATAATCATGATTGTTTTCTGCTTATGGTTTTTTTTTTTTTTGGAATTTAGTTTCTTGAATTATTTATGAACTTAGTTTCTACAATTGGATTATTTAATTATTTTGAACATTTGTATTCCATTAAAAAAACATGGATACATAATTAGCGTATAACTGAAAATATTTTAAATCTTTTCTTTATAGCTTATAACCAATATTTAAAAAAAAAGTTGAAAATTAATTTATTCTTGACTTGTAGCTTATAAACAATATTTGAATAATACATAAGTTGTACAAATAATTAACTTTGATGGGTATGCTTACAAAATTGATTTCGCACTTTTAAGCCTATAATCCATATTAGATTATTAACTTTTAGACTATCAAATTAAAAGAAGTGATTCTTGACTTTGACATTTATATTAAGTTTTAAATATCTAGGAATTCGTAAACTCATAAATATCTTATTCTTAACTTTTAGCTTATAACTTGAATTGTTATCGCCGGCATATAAATACTTAAAACATCTTTCAAACTTTTACTAAAACATCGAATAATCTAATATAAGCCAGTTAATTTTTAGGTTATAAGCTCAATAAAGTGATTATTAAATTTGTGAAACCTTATTTTATATTGAGACAAAACATCAAGATGATGAGGAAGAAGAAGTCAAGTAGGACGAGAGTGAGAATGAGGACAATAAGGCAGTGATTTAGAGGCTCTATAAGGCTATGGTTGATGAAATGCTAATATGTAGCAGAAGAACATTAAATTTGCTTTCACGTGAATTACCCAAATTGTGTTATGAGATAACATTCACGTGCGTAAAAACATATTTTACGTAGACTTTATATTATTTTTTGTAAAATAATGCCTTTTTTGTAGTGAAAGCATTATTTTGGGAACAAACAAGTGATTTTTTAAAATCTAACTAATTCCCTTTCTGAATATTTTTCATAGCTCACGTCCAAATTTCATCTCCGCCTATCAAATGGCACTTGGCTTAGTGTCTACTTTTTTCAAGATATGCCTGTATATAGACCATAGTTTCTTATTATGTATTTTTTATATCAATTGATAATTGTGTATATCTATTTTTTATCAACAACATTATGAATGTTTGCTGATTCTCATTGACATGTTGATAATTATATGAATATTTTCACTTAGGGACTTAGTTTGGGCTTTATTTTTATATTGAACTTTTTTTTAGTTATTCTTAATTGGAACTTTTCAGTTTCTAATTAGTTAATGAACCAGTAACCAAATAATAGACAATTTGTGACTTGGTAATTTTACTTATTGGCTGTAGACCAGTTAATGATAGATTGGGGTTGTCTTTGAGTTGGTATGTCATTTTTGGTTGTATGAATAACATTATATATTCAGCCTGTCGTGCGTATGCTCAAAGTTGAGGTAATAAGCTCTGATTTATGATTCATTATTGCAGAAACATTCAATATCTCTAATGAAATACTTTTTTGGTGAATATATGAACCAGATTCCACTTCAACATTTTGTTCAATTTCTGATCAAAGTAGGGTGTTTGTGTGTTCGAGTCGATATTATGTGTTTGTGTTTTGTGATCCCGTCGTCTGAATTGTAGTTTGTCATTTTCTTAGTTATGTAGACAAATTATTGTCAAGTAGATCATTTCATTATAGTGTGCATATTTTAGTCACGTGAATGTGAGTCTGTCAATCCCTTATATTTAGAGGCAAATTTTTATCAAGTAGTTAATTTTGTGGAATTGTATCTTCATTATTTTGTGTTGGAGTGATTTGATCGTATGAACAAATGCCTTTGCAATTTCTAACTTGCCCTCTTTGTGATGATATGGGCTACCAAGAAACCAAAAAATGAAAGTTCATTAATATTTTCATTTTTTTTTTTGGTATTTTGTCAATTTTAAATTTTAGGTCCATGCGGATGATAGTTTCGCTTGAAAATCTTTGCGTGTTTATATAGGGAAAACAAGTATGTGTACCTACTTTTTTCTTAAGCCGCATCCTTATAATGTCATTTAATGTGTGGTGTTATCTGTAACATAATATATATGTGTTTAATTGTTCCTTTTTTCGACCAATCTATTTTTTCATATGTAATTTACTTTTTTTATTTTAGATCTGTGTTGTTTTTTGCATTTTTATTCCAGATATATCTTAGTTGATTTTTATATATGCAAGACTAATTATTATGTTTTGCATTTTATGTTATATTTTTTATATATATTTTTTCTCAAATTTGGAGTCCATGTTTGTATTTTTCCTTAATTTTCTGATGTAAATAAACCTCGATTCTTAAGAAGAAAATTTCTCACCTTCTTTCATATACCTTGCTCATTTATTATTTGGTATACATATATATATATATTACTTTTATTTATAAATAAAGCTAGAGGTTTTGGGTTTGTGGGTTTTCAATTTAGAATTGTGTTTTT
>BMAC01000303.1:1043212-1082513 GCA_014905375.1 Phtheirospermum japonicum | reverse complement strand
ATTCTTTTACTCCAAAACTATCTTTTTTTTTTTAATTTTCCTTTTGTCTCCACCATAATTTTTCTTGTGTTGTTCAACTTAAACCAAAATTTTTTTTTTTTTTTCTTTTCTGTGCATGTTCTCATTACTTGATTGTGATTGGATAATTAATCATGTGTTTTAAATTTAAGTATGGTTCATATAATTCCAACTAAACAACATTATCTTTCAATTGTCTGTTATATTTGAATTCATGACTGAATTCAATATAATTATGAACTTCGTCGTAGGTACAAAGTAGAATAACTCAATAGTCATTACAAATATAATATAATTTAGTAATATGTTGTTTTTTTATTAAATAAGAATGACATTTTACGTGTTTAATATTTATTCTTTCCATATCTTACTTCTTGATTGTCAACATTCATTAAAAAGAACACGTTGTGCTCTTTTTTACTTAAAAGATAACAACGATAATTGATATATATATATAAAGAGATAAACAATTCATCATTTAAATAATCACTTATTTAACTCTCTCTCTCTATATATAATCACTTATTTAATTATCTTAAATCATTAAAAAATAATAAAACTCAATTATTTTATAAAATTACACATGAAAATAATTGCCCTAAGTCTAAAATTGAAAACACGGGAAGAATTTATTAAAAAAGGTCGATATACGGGTTGTCGTCCAAAAAGTGATTATTCCAACTCCGGGCCAATATAGATCATTCTCCTTCGGTAGCTTACACGTATTTGACCATCTCTGATTCTTCCTCTCACAGTAAGGTATGCGTGTTCTTAAATCATCTGATCTTCGTTAGGATTTTGATGACCTCTGTTTTTACTTAACCCATCGATTTTTAGTTTTTTGGTAATTCTGAATTAGGGTTTTCCTTTTCGATTATTATTAATTTAATTGAATTTTTTCCTAATCAATCCATCCATCAATCAATTTAACTCGATATTCTAGGTTTTGAATTCTTGATTGCTAAGGTTTGGTATAGAGGAAAGATGTGGGCCGCTTCGTGCCTAGCATCATGCTGCGCGGCCTGCGCCTGCGATGCTTGCCGAACAGTTGTGTCGGGGATAAGCCGGCGTTCGGCTCGAATTGCGTACTGTGGCCTTTTTGCGCTTTCGCTGATTGTCTCCTGGATTCTTCGAGAGGTTGCTGCGCCTCTCATGGAGAAGATTCCCTGTAAGTTTTTTTGTTTTTGGGTTTGTGTGTGTTGTTATATCCTGTGATTTCTGAAGAGACCAATAAGAAATAAAAGTATTGTTTGTAACTGGGTGTATTTTTTTTTTCATTTGTTTAACAGACTGACATAAGTTTTGGTTTAAGTTGAACAACACAAGAAAAAATTATGGTGGAGACAAAAGGAAAATTAAAAAAAAAAAGATAGTTTTGGAGTAAAAGAATAAATCCCCTACGTGTATACTATATTAATATTTTTATTACTTCTCTATTCTTATAGGGAAGTTTTACAGTACCTTTAAGGTTACAATTCCCCATGTAATTCTAATCGTTAGATCATTTCAGTTTTTATGTAGTGAAATAGATCAATGACTTTAAATACATGGGGTATGCTAAAGTGAATGTATTGTAGAATTTCTCCTTCTTATAATAGTAGGAGCCTCTCTCAATCTCACCATGCTAAACATCATGTCGGGCACATGACCATTGACACGTCATGTGTCCCCTGGTCGTGTCAAAAACGAGGTGACCCGTTTCATTGGGTGACCAAAAAATGTCCACTTGAATCCGATAGACTGAAATTGACCCAAACCCTAACATATGACCAGATAATACAAAATAGACCCTACCTATATGATAACGAATATGAAAAAATAAAAATAAAAATTAGGAATGTCTCTATACGTCTTGCACACTCAGTTTTAACGACACCAATCGAATGCACGACTTCCTCTGTCGCGCATTGATCTTCTTTGAATGCAACCCACTTTGCCCCATCACTCCCTTTTCTTTGAGAAGAAGTTGTCCTCAAATCAGTATTAAACAAACTAAAATCAGGAAATATATACTCACAAACATCAATTTTATATTCATTCACAATCTCACTAAAAAAGAATTCCATCTCACTATATTTTTTTCCCACTATCTATAGGGGATACAACAGTAAAACTGGGATCACAGCAGGGGTATTAATTAAACTAACAGAAAACAGCAAACAACAATCTGAAATAAGAAAGATGTCGAGGCGAGCGAACTCTTTTCTTAAGATTCTTGTTGTCTCGTACTACGTGCTCACGGTTTAATAGTAACGAATCTCCCAAGATACAACGACGAACAGAGCTGGACGAAGCAGACGATCCAGTCAACCTGGCGAACGAGAAGTAGGCAGACAATCGAGCAAAATCCTAATTGCAAGGTATATGATGCATGAGGCAGGTAGGGACTTATGAGATGCTTTGATACTGATGATTTTCGTATGAATAATTTACACTGCAAACGGGGTGGTATTTATAGTTAAGAGAGAACCTTTAAATAAAGAAGTCAATCGCAGGAAATAAACCACAAATCATGTGGCGCGGAAAATCGCGAAAGAACCGTGGTCCCCGAGCCCCGAGCCGAGCCGAGCCGAGCCGGTCGGGTGGTCGGGCGGGTGGTGGCGCGTGTTTGGGGATTCCCAACCCCACTCAACTTGTATCTAATGCCTATCTCACTTCATTTAATAAATCCATCAAGAAATGAGACTCCTTCCTATGTTGGACTTTGCATATCTCAAATGGAATCCCACTACCTCTTCAACTTCCAAATCCACTTCTTAAATGTCCAACTTTGAATATTGATTACTCACTCATCCCAATATTGATTTGTGAAAGTGAATATATCACGTTCATCTACTCGCAACGTAGATTAACAAAGTGAAACTCGTTTTCGTACATAACGAACTTCCCATATTCGGAATATTGGACCAAAGTTACCAAAAAATAACTTCCCTAATACCCAAGTCCCCAACAGTCCCCCACATGAGTGCAAATCAATGTATGATGCATGTGACTCATTTGCTCAGTTTCTACATGAAACGTTATTACATCTGGCTAGGTAGCTTTCGCCTTTGAACCGTCCACAGTGAAGTACCATCGGATAAACCTACGGCCTAGTTGACAGTGTCATTGAGCTATTCCGAGTACGAGCATACCGAGTCAATGATACTCACATAATAACGCTTATGCCACTTCTCAAGTTCTTAAGTTGTGTCCATTTTGGCCTTGGAACACTCTTAAATTCTTAAGTGCTCCGGTTGAGGCAGCCACTCCTCTGCACTTAAATAGGTGACCTTGTCTATCAGAAGTATCCTGCTATACTCCACCTTAATAGGTATAGATCATCATTAAAAGTCAAAGACTTACCCTTACCACTTCCATCAGGTATATCACTTGGATATGCTCTCTAGGGATGGGTTAGCTCATGGCTAAGTACCAAGTGTTCAAACTAGAACAGACTAAAGTTTGGTTGTCCCATTGAACCAAGTTCTTGGGATCTCCAGTTATGATGGTTGGGTATCCACTAAAGACCATTCTTTGGTGTGGATTTTACTCCCATCCCCTCTAGCCATATATAGAATTGATCTCGATTTATACTCTTTGTAAACAGATCCGCTAAATTTTCCTTTGACTTCACATAGTCAATGGAAATTGTACTTCTTGAGATCAACTCTCTAATGGTATTATGCCTCCGATGAATATGTCGCGATTTAACATTATACATGTCACTATAAGCCCTTGCGATAGCAGCTTGATTATCGCAGTGTATCATAATCGGTGATACTGACTTTCTCCAACATGGAATATACTTCGAGAAAATTTCGAAGCCACTCAGCTTCTTCACCAGCTTTATCCATAGTTATGAACTCCAATTCCATGGTGGACCGGGCTATGCACGTTTGCTTTGTGGACCTCCAAGACACAGCACCCCCACCGATGGTAAAAACATACCCACTCGTAAAGTGTGAATCCTTAGATTTCGATATCCAGTTGGCATCGCAATAACCCTCTAGAACTTCTGGATATCTCGTATAATGCAGCCCGTAACTCTGGGTAAATTTCAAGTATTGCAATACTCTAATCAGCCTTGTCCAGTGATCACTATTTGGGTTACTCGTGAACCTACTTAGTTTGTTCACTGAATAAGCTAGACCCGGTCTAGTAGAATTATAAAGGTACATGAGACTCCCAATGATCCTAGTATATTCCAGTTGAGTCACTAGATCACCTTTGTTATTCACTAAACGAAGGTTATCGTCAAATGGAGTCTTAGCCGTTTCATTATCAAACGCATTAAACTTCTATAGAATGTTATCAACATAATGAGACTGAGAAAGAAATATGCCATTTGAACACCTTATGATCTTGATCCCAAGGATCACATCGGCTAACCCCATGTCCTTATATCATAGTTGTCTTTTAACATGTTCTTTGTACTAGTGATCACATCACGAGAGTCACTTAAAATTAACATGTCATCAACGTAAAGACACACAATGACAAAAGAGTTAGGTGTGCACATTTATCGCATTCATTAATACGAAAGTCATTGGTCATCATCACAATGTCAAACTTGAGATGCCATTGCTTTGGTGCTTGTTTGAAACCATACAACGATTTAACAAGTCTACACTTCTTCTCTTGACCAGGAACCACAAACCCTTCAGGTTGTTCTATATATATCTCTTCATCCAACTCACCATTCAAAAATGCTGTTTTCACATCCATTTGGTGGATTTCAAGATTGTGCATCGCAGCAAACGTCAAAATCACCCTAATAGAAGTGATTCTCGTTACCGGTGAGTAAGTATCAAAGAAGTTGTATCCTTCTGTTTGTTTAAGACTTTTAGCCACCAGCCTAGCTTTATACTTATCAATTGAGCCATCTACTTTATACTTCCTCCGTAGGACCCACTAACATCCTAGAGTTTTATTACCATTAGGAAGATCAGCCATTTCCCATGTATGATTCTGCATGATAGAATCAATTTCAGCATTGATGGCTTCCTTCCACATAGGATCATCAGGACTAGACAAAGCTTCTCGAATAGTACGAGGTTCATCGTCTAAAATATAGATCATGAACTCTAGACCAAACGACTTTGCAGTTCTAGTCTTCTTACTTTGCCTTAGTTCATCATCATCACCATCTTGTGATGCATCTTGAACCGTAGGCGGTTCATCTTCACGAGTTCTTTTTTTTGAGTTCTCGTTATTCTCTTTGCAAGGATATATGTGTTCAAAGAGCACTACATTTCTTGACTCAATAGTTGTTCCTTCAGTCACATCAGGTATCTCAGACTTATTTACTAGAAACCTATATGCAGCGCGATTGTGTGCATATCTAATGAAGATACAATCAACGGTCTTAGGTCCTATCTTCACTTACTTTGGTTCTGCTACTCTTACCTTAGTCAAGCACCCCCACACTTTGAGATAATTGTAAGCAGGAGCTTTACCTTCCAATAACTCGTATGGAGTTTGCTCTCTTCCCGTGTGAGGTAAACTATTCAAAATATGGTTAGCGGAAAGAATCGCCTCCCCCCACATGTTAGAAGGTAACCCTAAACTAATTCTCAAGACATTCATCATTTCTTTCAGGGTTCGATTCTTGCGTTCAGCAACGCCATTCGATTGAGGTGAATAAGGAGTAGTTGTTTGATGAATATGCCATGTTCTGCACACAACTCTTGGAATGGAGAAACATACTCTCCAGCTCAATCACTACGAATTAATCCGAGTGTTCAATTGATTTTGAACTTCATTCTTAAAAGTTTTAAATGCATCAATTGCTTCATCTTTGCCTTTTAATAAATAAACATTGCAGAATCTTGTGCAATCATCAATAAAAGTAATAAAATACTTTTTACCTCCTCTAGTTTGCACAAGTTTCATATTACAAATATCAATGTGAATTAACTCTAGAGGAGCAGAACTTCTTTTCACCGAATGGAAATATGTTCTTGCCATTTTTGCTTCAACACAAATTTCACACTTTTGGTTTGAGTCAAACTTCACATTATTTAGTAAATCCATTTTACCAATTTTTTTTATTGATTTCATGTTAACGTGCCCAAGTCTAACCTGCCAAAAATCACATGACTCAACAATATACGAAGAAGTAATAACTTTATTATTAATAAATGGGCGTTTGGCCATTACATTCAACTTAATGAGTCATTTCTCAAGGTGACCTTTAGCAAGGAACTTTCCACTCTTAGTAAGCACAAATCGACTGGACTCAAATACTTGCTTAAACCCATGCTGGACAAGTAGGGACCCAGAGACAAGATTCTTCCTAATATCTGGAACATGCAGCACATCCTTCAAAGTCAGATTTAGACCGGACGTCATCTTCAGCAGCACCTTTCCAACTCCAGCAACTTCAGTAGTAGACGAGTTGCCCATATGGAGGTTTCTTTCAGTAACAGGGGTATAATCAGAAAACGCATCCCGATCAGAGCATACATGGCATATAGCTCCAGTATCAATAAACCACTCTCTTGGATTATCTACAAGGTTGGCTTCCATCACCACCGCACAAAGATCTAACTCAGATACCTTTAATAACAATGTTAGCAGCATTCCGATTCTCTTTAGTGGCTTTTGGCCATCCTTCTTCATGCCTAGGCTTGCCACAATTGTCACAGTTGCCTTCAAATCTCTTGGCTTTCTTCTTATTCGATTTTCCTTTGCCTTGGCTTCGGTGCTTTCGTTTCTTTCCAGAATCAGCCTCAGCCAAGTGAGCCTTTGCCTCCATCATCGAGGTCTTTCCATACTTCGTCATAGATTATTGATTACCTTCCTCGACGCACAATCTGACAATTAAATTTTCCAAAGTCATTTACTTTCGCTTATGCTTCAGATAGTTCTTGAAATCTCTCCAGCTTGGTGGTAACTTTTCAACAATAGCCATCACTTGGAGGTTTTCACACATATGCATACCTTCAGCTTGTATGCTTTGAAATATCATTTGCAACTCTTGGAGTTGACTCATCACAGTTTTCGAGTCAGCTATGACAAACTCCGAAAACTGCCCGACAATAAACTTTTTAGTGCCGGCGTCATCGATCTTGTACTTATTTTCTAAGGACAACCAGAGTTCTAAGCAGTACTTTTGACAAAACTATACACCCCATACAGCGCATTGTCCAATCCATTTAGGATATAATACGTGCAGAGATAGTCCCCTTGTGTCCACGCATTAAGGGCGACTCTACTATCGAAACTCATATCGTTAGCACCAACAACGGGTGCATCCTAGCCAAATACCGAGACAAATTTAAAGTTTTTAGGTAAAAGCCCATCTTTTGTTGCCAATTTTTAAAATTATTGCCATTAAACTTTTCAGGACGTTCAGCGTGAGCCGCAACAGTGGCAGGTATCGCAGGGTCAAAGGGAATAGAGCCAGAACCGGATCCAAAGGTATAAGATGCAGAAATGGTAGGTCCAGAAGGATCATAACCAGTAGAGGGTATGGTTGTGTTCGTCTGAGTAGGTATTGCCGAACTCGTCATCGGAGGTGCAGTCGCGTTGGTTGAGGGCAATGTATCGCAGAAGCGGGCAACGTATTGTTCCTCGATGAGGGCAGCATCGTGTTATTCAGCGCAGATGTGGTATCCATTAGTTCAAATTACAGAAACAAGAATATTAAGCTATAGGGGATACAACAGTAAAATTGGGATCACAGCAGGGGAATTAATTAAACTAACAGAAACCAGAAAACAACAATCAGCAATCAGAAATAAGAAAGATGTTGAGGCGAGCGAACTCTTTCCTTAAGATTCTTGTTACCCCGTACTACGTTCTCACATTTTAATAGAAAAAAATCTCCTAAGATACAATGACGAACGGATCTGGATGAAGCAGACAATCCAGTCAACATGGCGAACGAGAAGTGGGTAGACAATCGAGCAAAACCCTAATTACAAGCTATATGATGCGTGCGGCAGGTAAGGAAATTATGAGATGATTTGATGCTGATGATTTTCGTATGAATAATTTACACTGCGAAGGGGGTGGTATTTATAGTTGAGAAATAACCCTTAAATAAGGAAATAAATCGTAGGAATTAGGATTCCTGATACAAGTCAGACTTCTAATCTTTCTCCACAAGAAAGACTGGAAGGTTCTGGAACTGGTCCAAAACATAAGCCCAAGCACAGCTAGGAACTATACGAACCACAAACCACGTGGCGTGAAAAATCGTGAATGAACCACGAGCCGCAACCCACGAGCCGAGCCGAGCCGAGCTCGGCCGGGCGGGCGGGTGGTGGCGCGCTTGTGGGGATTCCCAACCCCACTCAACTTGTAACCAATGCCTATCTCACTTCATTTAATAAAGCCATCAAGAAATGGTACTCCTTCCTATGTGGGACTTTCCATATCTTAAATGAAAATTCCACTACCTCTTCAACTTCCAAATTCACTTCTTAAATGTCCAACTTTGAATATTGATTACTCACTCATCACAACATGGATTTGTGAAAGTGAATATACCACGTTCATCTACTCGCAACATAGATTAAGAAAGTGAAGCTCATTTTTGGAAATAACGAACTTTCCATATTCAGAATATTGGACCAAAGTTACCAAAAATAACTTCCCAAATACCCAATACCCCAACACTATTTTAAAGAGAAATCTCTTTATCTTATTTTATTAATTAAAATAGGAGAAAAATTAAAACCCCCAAACTATCCTTTTTTTTTCGGCTTAAACACCCTAAACTAAGTTTTTTTACTAATTGCCCCCTATACTGCGAAAGAGATGAATTGCCTCTTAAGTTGAAATTCCGGCGAAAAAAGCTCCGAATACCGGCCAGTCTAATTTCCAGATGTTCATATTTTTCACCTCCATCACCATCGCGTTCACCATATTTTTGCGACTCATAATACCCAATCTCAGCTCAAACCTGAGTTCATTTGCCTTATCAAAAGTGCTGGTCAAAATTGCCTAATACACATTTTTTTACCAACTTTTGACGACTTTAAAGATTCTTACTATATCTTAAGGGATGCTTGGTTGGTGGGTTTGGGGAGTGGGGAATGGGAAAGTGCATCAAAGTGGTGTTTGGTAACTAAAACACTATGGGTTTGATTACTCAATTTTGGGTGTTGAGCCATACCCCCTACAAACAGGAGTTATCAAACCTATTAACCCCCACAATCAAACCCATTCCCAAAATATTTTACCAAGCATCTCCTAAGTAATTTCAGTATTTTGTACCAAATTAATCAGTTCACTGAAAATTTTATTATATCTAATACTATATTTTTCTTTTTTGGTATTTGATCTTGTTTTAATCCTCCTACAAAATAAGGATTTTGTTTCTTAGTCAAATTGAATATTGTATAAAAAAATTTATACCAATTAAAAGGTTAATGGGTATGAGTACTTGCCGGATTTCTGTTCTTTCTGCAAAAAGGTTGGGCATCTTGTTGGTTTTTGCCCCTCTTATAAACCTCGTGTCGCTCAGAACGTCGATAAGGATGATTGGAATACGGTTAACGCTAGACGTTCTCATCGACGTTCTGATTGTCGTGAGCATCAGGTCCGTAACCGTACGGATTCCTGCCCGACTCTCGAGCTTACTAATCCTTCTCTGACGACTTCTAACACATTCCAAGTATTACAAACTGAAGCCTACACGGGTCCTTCGACATTTCCTACCTCAGAGCCTACTTCGAGGTCCGAGCCGTTATCTCTTGCCCCCATGAACATGGCTCCTAAAGCCGCTGCTACTCTTGTTACTCCGTGCGGTTTGGAAGGGAAGGACTACCGTATCGATTCTGAGCCTTCTAATAGTGGCTCAGACAATGGTGAGCACATAACTGTGCAGCTTTGCAGGAAGAACCAGTCGACCATTTGCAGATCGGCTGAGATTGTTTGTGACACCTCTCGACAGCTTGTGCTTTATGAGGAACCGACTTCAACAACTTCTTCAAGTAAGGGTTATGTTGATCAGATGTACATGGGTTCTTCGGATAAGGTTTCTCCTTCGACGAACATACTCCAACAGCCTGTCTTGCACGCGACGAAGACATTATTGTGGATGATTCGGAAACTGGCAGCCAACATCGCACCCCTCTTTTTCGTAAACCTGTCACTGATCGTGAATTAATAGATATAATTAAGAAATTACAACAGGAGTCTTCTACTCCTTTCATTGTTTATAATACAAACTCCTCTCCTGCCCTTCACCTTATGAGTATCTCTTCTAGAAAATCTTGGGCGGATATGGCTGAAGATGAAGATTCTACACCTACAAGCAGAGTTTCAAAGAGTTCTCTTAAGCGGGGATTATTTATGAAGCGCTAGTATCTTTATTTTTGTTTTTCTCATTGATTTTCTATGTACTCGGACTCTTTTCTACTTTTTTTTAATAAAATCCCCGCAATTTATTTAAAAAAGTTATACCAATTAAAAACAAAAATTATTTAAGGAGGGTATATTTGTTTTTGTGTTGTTCTTGGATTAAATTAAAAGACTGTAGACTAAAATGACTCATCTATTGAAGCGGATTTTCTTTACATAAAACTATCACAAAATTGTTAAATTATAACATAACATAGTTAAAGTAAATATCAAAAAATATGTTAAAAAAATATATCATCAATAAAGTGGTCCATCGTATTTGCCCTTGTATTGGAGTAAGTCCTCTAAAATATCTGATGACTACTAAAATGTAAAAATAACCCCCAAATGTTATTTTTTGTAATTTAATATGTATAGGTAGAGATAAGCAAATAATTTTACATGGTTTAATAATTCATGTGATGAAGCCTTCGTCCATTCCACACATTCGTGTCTTTAGTACTTAGGCTCTCGAGCATGAGAGTCTTCCTCCTTTTATCTCTTCAAATAGTAAGTAAATGTTTAGATTGCTTATCGAACAAGAGTCACACGTTTTATATATAAGGATTGGTTCATGTGAGAACCATTTTTGGTCGGAGAACTAGGGAGAAATCATAACCATTAATCTTAATGATCTTAACGGTTGAGATTATTTATATATTAATACTAATTATTTATTAACATATTAATATTTGTATATATAAGGCAAGTTACAGCTGTGATTTATTCTAAGGCAAAAACTCATATGTGACAATCACATGGGTCCTTTACAATATAACGGAGCCCAAATCTGCCCCAAACTCAAACCCGTTTCAAAATCCGGGCTTCATATAAAAGGTATGAAATGTAAGCACTGTATTAAATTCCCCCTTTTTCCTTCAACATTCTTCAGTTCCATTTCTCTCTCCCTGCTACCCCCGAGCCTTAAAACCAAATCGACAAAAAAATCTTCATCTACTGCACCTTCGCCGCTCCCCCTTCGTGCAAGAACCTCACCGCTGAAAAATACCTCGTTGATGAGTCTCTGTTGATTCTCTATCTCCATATCTGTTTTTTATGTAATTGTTGTGTTTTTCTTTGTGTTTCTAGATAGATTTTTATATTGATTTTAGTAGTTTTAAGTCATTTTTTGTTAGGTTTTTAGGTCATTTTTCTTGTTTTTTGTGTTTCTTGTTAATTTTACGTTTAAATGGGTTAAATGGTTTCAATTAATTGGAGGTTTGGTGTAATTTTGGATTTTTATGTTTTAAAATTCCTATTTTTATAGGTAAAGGCATTGAGGCATAGTGCAAACCACGTTGCCAATGGTGGTTATGGTTATGGGCAACCCAACATGGGAGGGCATGGTGCAAACCATGTTGGGTTTGGTGGCGTCGTGGGTATGAATGGTTCTCCCGGAGGGTATGGTGCTCTAAATCCTTATCCGAATATGCAATCTCCGTTTCCCTTCTCGTTTGGTGTTCCCCGACTTCCCCCTTTAACCGCTAAAGATCACGAGGATTATGAGGCGTTTGGCGGTCCGAGCTCCTATGAGATAAGTGGCCCCCCCACCCGTACTATGAGGGATGTTAACTAACCTTTTTTGGGAAGTGGATGGTGTGGATCACGTGGTCATGTTACCGACTCTTGCCTTTTGGAGGATGTGTATGAAGACCATGGATATCCGGTGGGACCCGCTTGTGCTACGCCTTCTTTTACTCCACCGCCGACTCCCGATCCTTATGAGTTATTTGAAGGTGGGAGCTACATTGTCCCAAGTGGCCCTCCCGAGCGAAAAACTCCTCCTCCGACGTATTCTCATGATTATGATGTGAACATGGCTTTATCCTCGAGGGAGCTTGAGTTGAAGATGAAAATAGCGACATTAAAGGCTCAAATCGCTCAAATGTCTAGCCCGAGCCCAATTCCTCCTTGTGTGGGACCCGGTGGTACCACTCCATCTTTTGCCCCACCGCCGCCTCACGATCCTCTTGTTACTTCTCACGTGGACCCACTACCTTCGCCTACTCTTCCGGTCACGTTCCTTGAAAAGTTTGGGGTAATTGATTCAGTTGTCTCACCGATGGAGGAAGCCATGGTTTCGAGTCCGAGTATTTTTACCCCTCTTGACCCCTTACCTTTCACTTCAAAACAATCTTGCGAAGAGTGGGTGTATATGGACTTCATCAAGGCCACGGTCGAACGAATTTGTTTGGAGAGGAGCAATGAGGAGGAGGTTGGCCCGAACGTCGATATTGGAGGATGTTGTGAGGATGAGCCCATTGTTCTTCTTGATGAGCCCGTTGTGCCTCTATTTGACCCCATTTTGTGTGGAGATGGTTCTCGTTGTGTCGTTGAGGGAAATGACGACTTTTTAGAGGGGGAGGTGGGGGTTATTGATGATAAGCTTGGAGAAAAAGACGATTATCTTGAGGAGGATGAGGAGAGCAAGTCGATTATTATCCTTGCAAAATTGCACCGGGAAGAAGGGGAGAAGAGGATGGTTGAAGGGTTTAAAATCCTTAAGGATGCTATTCATTGGAAACCGGGAGTGGTCGAGAGAGTTAGCCCTTCGATTTTGATTCTTGATTATATGATGAGAGTCGGGATGTGGAGGTTGTTGTTGGAGGGCTTGATGTTCGTACTCGCCGGGAGTGTGGGTGAATCCCATTCACATGGTGCCCAAGACGAGTGGCTTGATAGCTCTTAAGGATAAAGAAGGAGGGTTGTTGGCCACGAGGGCTACAATGGGTTGGAGGACGTTGATCGATTTTAAGAAGTTGAAAGTGGCTACCAAGAGAGATCATTTCCCTCCCCCGTTTGTCGATCAAAGGATGAACAAGCTATCCGAACATTATTCCTATCATTTCTTGGACGAGTCATCGGGTCACTTTAAAATCACCATTCCACCCGAGGACCTAGCCGAGACGAGCTTCATTTTCCCATTTAGAACGTTTCCTTTTTGGCGGATTTTATTTGAACTATGCAATGCGCTAAGGACGTTTCAAAGAGTGGATCCTCCCGACAAGGAGGAGATCATTTCGATGGACCCTTCCGTTATCTTTCCACCTTGATTTAAAAGGGAGTACGTCGAGCTAACGACGTAAAACAAGCGCTTCTTGGGGGGCAACCCAAGTTCTTTCCATTTCTATCTTTCTTTCTTTCTTTTATTGAAAAAATCCAAAAACATTCAAAAATTAAAAAAAAAAATTGTTTTGGTTCTTTTGAACCTTTGGTTTCGTTTTATGCACATATTTTATTATGTTTTGATTTTGTGTGATTCTCTTTTCTAGGTTTTATTTTCCGACGTCGACCATTGGACGATTGATAAAAAGTGGTAGCGTTCGTGGAGCCGGGAGATACTAGTCATGCTTGATTTTTGCTTAGATTGCTTAGATGCCTAGGTGGACCCCACCGAGCTCGACCTAAACTCTCTCGGTTGAGGAAGTTTCTACTCACCCTCCTTTTACTTGATTTCCATTAAAATGCGATAAGGGTATTGCATGGTTTATGTGTGGGGTGGGTAGGTGGTTAGAGTCCGGGTATTACAAAGCATGTTTTGTTGTTCTTAACTCGAGCCTTGGCGAAGTGACGCATTCTTGGTGAAGTGACGCTTACTATTAGCGCATTTATATGGTTGAGTCGATTTTTGTGTCTTTTGAGTCGTTATTACATTGTTGAACAACTCCACGTGCTTGGAAGTTTGAATAGTTTACTTGTCGGGTTTTTGCATGTTTATGGCCTCTTGTGTGAAGGGTTGAATTTTTGTGCTTCGTCCAAAACCGCCTATATATATATATATATAATCAACATTTCTCGTGAAAAGATTGCAAGGCTCTAAAAGCTCTTTTGATTTCGCTCCCAAGTTTGGTGCAAACTAGTGAGTAGCCTTGTGTGATTTATCGGCTTGCTTGCATTTTTTACAGAAATTGCATTGAGGAGGTTTGATTTTGCTCGTACATGATTGATTTTAAAAATGACCTCGAGGCACGTATATCACCCTTATTCCGGCCATATCCATATATATAAGCTACTAAAAAAATCCAAATGAGCCCCCTAGAGCCTTTATCCCGTTTCTTGTTAGTCGAGCTCATTTTTAGCTCTTGTATCTTCGTAATTTGTGAAGTGGGAGAGTTTATTGTTAGTTGACGAGAAATGTGAGGGAAATCGATTGTGGATTTCGGGTTTTGAGTTGCTTATACACAAAAAAAAAAGAAAAAATAATAATAATACTCCAACACAAATCACGAAAAGTGATAAAGCGTGCGTTCAAGTGAAAATCCTAATTCAAAAAGGCTAAGATTAGTGAAAAGAAGTAAATTCAAAAAGCTTCTAAGTGTTGTGAAATAAAAGTCGGGAATGTGGGTGAATGAAAGGTTTTCGAATGATAGTTTGGTGAATTGGGAAAGGTGAAGCGATCATAAGTTTTGGGTTTTAAAAGTTAGGATTTTTGTGTGTTATTGATCACGTTTGATCGTGTGTTAACCACTATATCCATATATTCCATACCTTACCAAAGAGCCAACATTACAACCCATAATAAAGACCTCTTTTGATTCTTGTTTGGTCATGTACTATGAGCTATTTTGAGCGTCTGAATTGTAAAATCTTGACGAGTGCATGCATTGTCCGTTTTGAGCTTATACACGTCCCTTATCAAACACTTGAGCGAATTGAGCGAACACCCTCAAAATTCTATTTGTGAGGAAGTCATCGATTTGGCTTGCGTTTGAGGAAGAGTAATATGGGCAATGCTTGACAATAGCGAGTTTATGTTGATATTTCCATCATATAAATAAGGATAAGCACAATGATTTTTCTTTTTACACTATGCTCATTGCATGTACACTCTCGATTCTTTACGTTGTTTGAGGACGAACAAACCGATAAGTGTGGGGTAGTTGTTTTGCATGTAATTGTTGTATTTTTCTTTATGTTTCTAGATAGATTTTTATATTGATTTTAGTAGTTTTAAGTCATTTTTCGTTAGGTTTTTAGGTCATTTTTCTTGTTTTATTATTTTTCGTGTTTCTTGTTAATTTTACGTTTAAATGGGTTAAATGGTTTCAATTAATTGGAGGTTTGGTGTAATTTTAGATTTTTATGTTTTAAAATTCCTATTTTTATAGGTAAAGGCATTGAAGGCTAAAGTACTAGCCAAGGCAAGCCAAACTCCAAGCTAAAAGAGGCTCAAAAATGCCCAAACATTCTGGAATAGTAGCCAACTCGCGCCACAACTCGCCAAGGTAGCTCCCAGCGTCCGGCATTTGCCAAAATACTCGCCAAAATTCACACCAAACTGCCCACACTGGGTAGCGCTGCCCACACTGGGTTACCCAGTGTCCGAGCAACGCCTGGCAGGCCCGCCCACACCCCGCGCGCAGCGCCCGCAAGTTGCCGACAGCACCTGCCAAGATCGCCGCAAGCCGCGCGCAACACCCGCCACACAGCGCCCGGCGCTTGCCACATCCTCGCCCAGGCGCTCGCCAACCCACTTGCCAGGTACTTTTGCCAAGCTCTCGCCAGGCGCTTGCCAGGAACTCACGCTAGCGCTCGCCCAGCCCGCGCGCGCCCATGCCATACCCAGCCGCCCAAGCCAGCGCCCAGGCCAGCCACCTGCCGAGCCATGCGCGCCTAGGCTCAGCAATTGCCGAGCCATCTTGAGCCAAATCGATCCCAGGGTCGAGCCAAGGGTCTAGGAAGGTGCCTCCGGGTCAAACTTGGTCAAAATCGAGATTTTGAAGCCTTAAGGGCTATTTTGGCCCATTTAAACCCAATTAAATGTAATATAAATAAGAGACTTCTTTCATTTTGTAAAGACACCTCTCATTTTCTCCCAACCCAAGCATGGGTTTGGGGATTAAAAATCCTCTCTCTAGTTTTTAAGATCTAATTTCTCTCTCTTAGGTTTTAGATGTAATTTCAAGCTTTGATGTAATTTCTTTTCTAGATTTAGATTTACTTTCATGCTTGGCCTTGGGTTTGTAAGCCTAAGAAGAATCCAAATACTCCTTTGGATTGTTACTTTTGATGCAATTTACATTCAAGCTTGTTTCATTCCTTTAATTCAAGTAAGTTTCCTTTCAATTTCATATTTTATGCTTTATTTCTATGCTTGTTCTTCATTTCCATGCTTTGTTCTTCATTTTATACTTTTTGTCTTAGCACCTTGATGAAACTTATGATTTGGCTATGGAATCTAGATGAGTGACACATCTAGATCATAGATCGGCTCTTGGATCGTCTTGATTTTGAGATTTTGCTATGCTTTATTTGCAATTTTATTTTTATGCATAGTTTTAGGATAAATCTTAGATCTACTCTTTGTTGCTTGTTATTTTCCTTAAAGTTTTGAACTTTCATGTTAAATTTTCTTGCTCTTTAAATCCACGCTTTCAATTTTTGCTAATTTCATTATTTAAGTTTTTATGCATAGTTGTACCTTATGCATGCATGCTTGTACTTGGTGAAACAATGCTTGTTTTTACTTGTCTTCATTAATCGCTTGCATTTTCATGTTAAGGCATACGACGAGGCATCCGGCCAACATGCAATTTCAATTCCTAGTCTAGATTAGTTAACTTAATTGCTTTATTTTAATTTTCTTTCTATTTTCAAAGCTACAAATACATTAATTCTCTCAATCGAATCGAATTCCGATAATACCGAGCCAAGAACCCGTTGATGTATCTTAACACCACTAAAACTCCTCTAACAATATCTCATTTCCTTTATTCTTATCAAAGGGTCTCCGAGCAATAATGTTGCAAATGTTGTCGGAGAGCATGATAGTACAGCTTGTCGTCGGGATGTCGACTATCTCCCCCATTCGAGTTGAAGGTTAAATATTATACCCATTTCCTTTATATTTCTGCATTTAGGGTTTATAATGGATGTAAGTCAAAATTTGTGTCATTGGAATTTATCTAGTTGTGGATTTGTATTATAATCTTAAGATATGTTTACTGGTGTTTAAGTGTATTGCATTTGCTCTAGCCGAGAATTTTAAGCTGCTTGCTATTGAGTTGAGCTCGTATAAGTAATTAGGGTTCATATGCTCTAATGTATATGTTTATTGTGATTGGCTGATTGGCTATTGTTTTTATTAGTATTATGTTTCTTTTCCTTTTTGGAGTGATATTAATTTGAGGTACTGCCTATTTGATGTGGATGTTTTGATGTTATGTTGTTATGTGCTTAAGAATTGTATGAGAGTTTTGAGATATCTTTAATCTAGATTGAGATATCATTTACAAAATGCTTGCACTTATTATAGATAACTCTATTTCAGTTCATATGATTGAGTATTTCTTTGTCGATGCACATTGTTTCTTATATCCTTGATGAACACATTATATTGCTTGAATAGAATTCCATCGTCAATTATTCTAGATGTTGACTTACGAGCACTAAAACCAACCACACGACCATGTATCTTGTAAAACTCATGCATCTCCTCTGTTGTCTTACTTTCAGACCCAAGAGAGAACCAGATACATCTACACAAAATACAAAGATTACTATTTGAATTTCAAAGACAGGTTAAAAGCGTCAATTTTATAAGTAAAAGTGACAGTGTTTGGCACAAAAATTGACACTTTTACCAATAAATTCTGGAAGTTAGTAGAATAACCTTACAATGAAATAGATTTATCTATAATAAGTGCAAGCTTTTTGTAAATGAAAGTGTCAATTTTTTGCGTACAAAGTGACATGTTGTTTCTACCAACAAATTATAGTACATCGAAGATACGATAAATTTCAAAATTCATAAAAGTGACAGTTCATGTGATAATGTTTACTTAGATAGTGATACTTTTCAACAAATATATTACTGCACGTCAAATAAGAAATAAACTATGCCGATTTGTAGAATGCAATAGAGTTCACATATAATAAGTGACGGTTTCTGTAAAGAAATGTTTCACTATTTTGCACAGAAAGTGACAATTTCTACCATTAACATACAATTTCATAATTTATCCCACAGAAATAACACACAACAAATAATTAAAGAACTACCTTCTTCAATGATTTCTGCTGAATCCAGTTGGTCGTTCTCAATTACAAGTTCGAGATTAGGGCTTTTTATATTATCTTTATCAATTAAAATTCATACTCCATTTTTAATTGTGAAATTCATCTCAGTTAGTGGTAGATTTATGGAGGAGTCGCGACGGAGGTGCATAGGAAAAAGGATTCAAAATTAAAATATGAGGATCCAAAATAACAAAATAAGGATTTGAACATAATTCTAGTGTTAAATCCGTGTTACTCGATGTTACTTCCATGGTGGAGGCAGGCGGAGGCACGACGGAAGAAGGATTGGAACTAACAAAATCTGGATTCGAATGAACAAATTTGAGATTTGAACTAATAGAAACTGATGATGATAATTTTTGTGTTAGATCAATGTCAACCGACCTTAATTCCATGGTAGAGGCAAGCAGTGGTGAGAGGTGCCGGACTGACTTTTTTTAGAGATATGTTTTGAGGTTTGGGGTGGCAGGGGGAGAGAGATAGAGTGTGGGGGAGATGAAAGGAAAAAAAAAATGACAACCATTATATTTCTTCCATTTTATATGAAACCCAAAATTCTAAAATGGGTTTGAGTTTGGACGGATTTGAGCTCCGTCACATTGTAGAGCACCCGTGAGGCCGTCACACAAGAGACCTACTCTTATTCTAATCTTTCATATCAATGGATAATGACTTTATTTCCTTTCTAAAACTCCTCTCCATAAGTAGTAGTGCAGTATGTCACATAAGTAGCGGTCCGTCGCATAAATAGCAATAGTGCATAAGTTGCAATAGCAGTAACGCATGAGTAGAAGTGCAGTCTATTGCATCATTAGCAGTGCATTTTGTCGCATAAGTAGCAGTGCAGTTGTATAAGTAGGAGATGCAATTTACCTTGTATTCAAATGTGTTAATATGTTAATAATAATTAGTAATAATATCAGCCAAAATTTAACATAAATAATAAACTGACTAAAATAATATACTCAATCTTATACATCCATCTCATCCAATTGTGTTGTTAGATGGGCTCTTGGTTCTCACATTGGGGAAAAGTTCATATATATATATATATATATGATTAGGTTCAAATGAGAACCATGTCCTTATTTGTGAACCTAAGGTCAATTATGGGCCTTAGATCTAGTTAAATGGATGGATCAGATTTTTTATATTTTTTCTTATTTGGTTAAACTTATTAGGATTATATAATAAAAGCAGTGCTGGTGTATATAATTAACATATTAATAAAGCACTGTGATTGTATAATAAAAGCATAGTTGGTATATAATAATAACACTAGTTCGCAGGTTCGTAAATAAGTGTGTGTATGTGTGTGTGTGTGTGTGTGTTTGTATGTGTGTGTGTGTGTGATCATGTGAGAATGGATCTTTATGTGAGAAATGAAAATAAATCCTCACTATTACTTTCAATGCTTATGATTAGAAATTTATGGTGGCATTTCAGTAATTTAAAGAGAGTTTAAGTACACCTACCATACCCTTCTCACAATTCCCCCAATTAGACGCATTTCTCTAGAGAAAAACCCATCCCCGTTGATTTCCTCTCATCAATTCAGTCATTTTCTCATCAATTTCAATCGATTTTTTGTTGCCAAGTTTGTTATTTTGCCTTGTTTCCCATTTATCTTCATCATTGAATTTGAAGTTGAGACACAAGTCTATATGGGCCAAAGTCCGCAAAAAGGTATGTTTCCTTTTTTTTTCTTTTTTTTTTTTGTGAATTACAACATATTTTTATCACAAATACATGTATATGTGCCTCAAACCAATTCTTCGTTGTGAAATTTGAATTTATTTGAGTTTATTTGAGCATATATTGAGTTTTATTATTATTATTATTATTATTATTATTATTATTATTATTATTATTATTATTATTATTATTATTATTATTATTATTATAGTTGTATGATACTAATTTGTGTGTAACTGATGTATGGAATTTTGAGATGGCATTTGATATTGTCGTGCTAAATATTTTTGGACTTTAAATGGTATGAAATGAACTCTTTTGGTGGTATAACGTGCTTCATTTTTATGTGTGTTTTTTCATTCCCTAGTTTTATATTTGATAAGTTTGTGGCTCTTTTGGTTTTTGATTGGTGGGATTTTGTGGATGCTAAACTGCTTGCATTATTGGATTCAATCTTCTTCTATTTGAGCACATGCTATTTTACTCTTTATAATATGATATGTAAAAAGTGATTTGAAGTATAATGGGAGTGTTTGGAAAATCGATTATCAGTTTCTAGTCGAGAAAAAGAAAAAGAAAAAAAATAAGTATTCTGCTTGTTTAGCTTGAGCATAAAAGAATTGGACTAAAAGAGATTTCTTCATCCTTTGAGTGATTTTTGAGTTTTTTCTTTAACTATTGTTAAGTTATACACAGAAAAAAAATATTCGTTTATTTTATATTATGCACGTTAATGTGCATGCACTTTGTCCTTATCATTTTTGTTCATATAAATTGTTTCATTTTTGCAGAAAGATTCATTTTCAAGTTTTTTAAGAGGACACAACATAGCACACTACGTCAATTTGGTTGCAAAATTTGAACCAAACTTTATAGATACTCCATGCACGCAAGGGTAGAAAGTGTGGACTGGGGTGTTTTCACCACGAGGCACATGAAGTCATGTATGGAGGCTGAATTGAAGGCCAACTGGGTGTGTGGGATTAAGGCAGGAGATTAATAAAAAAGTAAATTGTACACGAGAAAAGTATTGCCACTCCTTAGATATGCGGAGACATAAATGAATTGAATAATGTAATCATGCAAATCACAAAGGAGTATCTCCCAATTTAAAAGCAAATAAACTTGAATGGAAGGTTGAATTTGAAGAAATAATTTGCACATGATGAATTAGTCACTTAAGTTTAGTTTTTAATTTGAAAGTATTTGTAAATTTTATTGTTCTAGTTTGAATTAATGTAAAAATTGGTACTATAACCTTACTTAATTTGGAGTTGTTGGATTTTGTAATGATTTTATTTTTAAAATATCATTACATCAATGTTGTGATATTATGTTGTGCTCGAATTGGCAATTAGGCAAAATGTGCCCCTTAGTTGCACAAACTTACTGTGCATAATTTTTGGTAGCATTGATAAGTTTTGTGTGCTTGATTTTGTGCATTCTGGTCTGATGAAGAAGCTATGTTTGCATCTACATTTCTGAATAGCGTTCAAGCCATAACATTAATTTTTTAATAATATTTTTGCATCTTTTATATTTGGTTGTGCTATCTTACTTCATGATTGTGCATAACTTATTGCATGATTGTGCATATCCCATTGATAGATATTTAATTTTCCAATTTTTTATTTTCAGAAGTTGCATTTAGTTGTGAAACTATTATTGTATAATCGTACATATCTTGCTGGATGATTGTGCACAAATTAATGCATTATTGTGCATGTGATGTTTCATAGTAGTAGTCTCATGCCAGCTACCACAGCTGAACGTCGATGACCACAGGGATCAGATAAGATGATCGACGACCAAATAGAAATAGTGAAATATGCACTTATTTTGAATCTTATAAATTCCATCACTATTTATCGTTCTCTACTCTACCTTTCGACTTCTGGGCATGCGATTTCCTCTGTTTTAAATCCCACCTTGAGATTATCATTGTATAAAAGTTGGAGTTACTAATTATTCTATTATATTTGGTTGTTTGTTTTTCCATGAAAACTCTTTTTAGGAAAACATTATTTAGTTGAATATATTTGTAGTATTGTATAAAAGTTGGAGTTACTAATTATTCTATTATATTTGGTTGTTTGTTTTTCCATGAAAACTCTTTTTAGGAAAACATTATTTAGTTGAATATATTTGTAGTATTTTCTTCAATTAATATAAGTATTTCTTTTCAATGAGTTTGATCAACTTAAATACAATTCTATATATTTAAGAACAAAATACATGAATTGTCAAATAACATGAATAAACTAATTAATTTAAATTTGCTTCCAGCATAAGTTTTCAAGACTGTTAATATATTATTGCACTTTTGTACATATCTTAATACATTATTGTGCATATCTCATTGAATTATTAAAAATGAATATAATAATATAATCAGATACTAAAATCATAAGAAAAGATTTATCTACAATTAATTATCATCTCCAAACAATACTTGTTTGAAGTTACATATTGCTATCTAAGCATTTCTGTTCTGACGTATAGAGCACAAATAATAACTTTGATAACAAACTCTCAACCGAGTTACTTGTGATGACCGCATAAATAATCTCTTTTTGAAACAAAGTTCAAAATTATCTCTTAGATTATGAGACCGTCTGATCAATTAAAAAGAATAAAAATAAAATTATAGGGAGGTCTATGACAATTCCCAACACTATGAACTTGATCTTGATATTATGAAGATAAATATCTACCAATCACTCTCTTTTTGCATCCTAAAATTTTTTACCTGCCTGCAAATTACAATGTGTATATAAATGATTATCACAATCATAAATGATATCAAATATAGTTCCAATAAAAAAAATACACAAAAATCAGAAAAAATACAAACGTAGGAGATATAGAAGAAAAACAATAATACAAGACTATATTGAATGCATACTTTAGGTGCACCATTGTGAGTTTTGTCATATATTATTGCGCATGTTCTATTATGCATTTTTAGTGTTCATATTGTGCTGTATCATTGGACTAATATTTTTTCTCAAATATGAAATAATATAATGTAAGAGGTTAAAGAGAAAATCATTGTGAATCATCTTTTTTTTTCTCTTTGAGCCAGTTATCCTATTATAACTTGCCCTTTAACCAGAAGTCTCGCACACCCTCTGTTTTTCTTTTTCCTTCTAGGTACAGTTCCACAAAATAATTGTTCTCTATTCTTTGCTTACACTAGGTGAAGAATTTTGTTTCTCAATTTGTAAGCATTTTCTCCTATTCATTATACAAAACTGGTAGTATTATTGTGCATATATTTTCATTTAAATGTGCAAACACCATATTATACCTACATCAACAAGAATGATATCAAATTACAATGATATTAAACGAAATAGCATGTATGTGTGTTAAAATATTATGCAAAACCGGTAGCATTATTATGCACATATTTTCACTTAAATGTGAAAAAAATCATATTATACCTACATCCCCGAAATTGATATCAAATGAAAATGATATCAAATGACAGAGCACGTATGTGTGTTAATTCAATTTGACATATTATGTAACATGTTTTCACTTAAATGTGCAAACACCACATTATACTTACATCAACAAAAATAATATCAAATGACAACACATATATGCATGTGTGTTAACTCAGATTGGATATATTATGCAAAACTGGTAGCATTTGTGCACATATATTCTCTTACACGTGCAAATACCACATTATACTTACATCAATAGAAATGATATCAAACGACGATGCATGTATGTGTGTTAACTTGGATCGAATATATTATGCAAAATGGCCAAACATTATTGTGCATATATTTTCACTTAAATGTGCAAATACCACATTATATTTACATCAGCAGATATGCTATCAAACGACAACACGTATATGTGTGTTAACTCATATTGGATATATTATACAAAACTAGTAGCACTATTGTGCACATATTTTTACTTAAATATGCAAATAGATAATATATACCTGTTAGATATTATACCTTAAATTGACAGAGGTCACCTCGCTCCACGATAAAATAAAAGTTAAACAAAATATGATAATCAGATTTCTTTTGAATCATATGAACTAAAAAACGCATCGAGGAGATTTCAAAAATGAAGTAGCACAATCTAATGGAATAACACCTAATTCATCTTCAATTGAATTCATTGCATGCAACCCAACTTTTACGATTAGGAGGGTGACAACAAATATTTTTAATGTTCAATTTTGATCCCAAATTATCATGACTTGGAGAAATCAGACAAATTCGAACAAACATAGGCCTTCAAACCCAAACTACGAGTTTCCATTTTTGACACCCCACCACCCTTGAGATTAGGGTTCTTCGTCCTACTGAAGGAGGATATTGATCGATATTTATTAATTTTTTTTTTGGAACGCTTAGTTCTGCATATTTTGATCCAGGGCATTTAGGGAAGAAAATTAGGTCTGGTAGTATTTAATTTAATTTTGTTTGCTAGAATAATATTATTTTTTTAATTAGATCCATTAGATTAGATTAGTTATAATGGCTAGGATTCATTCTCATTTCTCAAACATGTCCCCATTCTCATCGAAACCTATATATATATATATATATATATATATATATATATATATATATATATATATATATATATATATAGGGGTGGGTTCCAATGAGAACCCTCCCTTATTTGCGAACCTGCGAACTAGTGCTTTTATTATATACTAACGGTGCTTTTATTATACAATCCTAATACTTTTAATCAAATAATAAAACATAAAAAAAATTTGATCCATCCATTTAATTAGATCTAAGCCTCATAATTGACCTTAGGTTCATAAATAAGGACATGGTTCTCATTTGAACCTAATCCTAAATATATATAAATAAGTTTAACTCATTTCACAACCCCACCATTCATCCCTGAATCACACAATAACGGCTTATTTTAACACAAACAATAACTCATCTCTTCATTGTGCTACTCAATGCAAGCTGCAATTTAGTTGTCATCCCAACCCACCTAGCCTACAAATGCTCTTTCCCGTCAAAACTTTTTTCAATAAAGCTCAACACAAAGTGCATATCTTTGTTTTGATCCAACCATGTACCAAGAGATATATACCTCAAGTCATGTGCATTTCGCAGAAAATAATATATGTTTCCTTACTCTTTGCTATCCAATCAACTGTCCACTTAGGCTGCGTTCACTTTGGTTGACGGGACGAGATATAGGGGGATACCCGCTACATCCCATGTTCACTTTGGCTGACTTGAGCCCGGGATTTGAATCTAGGCCCACGTTATATCCGCTGTTGGTCTGACGATTCCATCCCAAGTGCCCAGGCCGGATCAATTTATCACAATACTATCCATGGCATGAAAATACCATTGTACCCCCGAGACCGAAAAATATCTGCCAGATATGCCCTTCTTATAACATAGAATTACATCTGCACCATCTCTATACAGGAACGACATTTGTACGGGCTCGCAGTGAAACCCTAGTTCCAGTTAATCTCCACAACAAGGTAAATTCTTCAAAAACATTTCTACCTTCCCCAATCAACTCGTGGGTTAAGACCATGTCAAACCCATCAACATTCATCCATTATGCGAGACTTGGCCATTCCCATGGGTTTCTATGTTCCGAGTCCTTCTCGGCTGATTCAATTTTGTTGTGAAATTAGATTCAATTTATTTGATGAAGTATGTTCTTCGTTTTGCATTGTATCTCCCGTTAGAGAACTCACAATTACACCCGCGTCGGTGGGTCCAGGCAATTGACAAAGCCACTCGAAACCCTAGCGCCGCTCGGTCAACAGACCAAGGTGGTTTTTCTATGCCTTCCCCCTTTCCCATGCCAGTGCCACAAACTTCTTATTTTCATTGGTATCAACTTGTGGGTTCGTAATTATTATAATCACTAGGTTCTCTAATTTCAAATTATAAGTCACCTCGTGCAATTGTGGTATTATAGTCACAATAGTGATTTGCTTTTCTATCGAAGTGCGTCGTGTATTGGATGCTAATTTCGTTGCGAGTGTAGTGCGATTCGAGTTGTGGAGTGTTGTTCCAGGTAATCTCTGAATATTGAGTCCATGAAAATTTAGAGGGAACCGTTTGATATGTTTTGTTCATTGTGTGTGTGCGAGCGAAATGTGTTCTGAGTTTGATTTGGGCATGAAAATTATAGTGTGTGAAATTTGTTGGTTTGTGAGAGATAATTATTTACCACCAATTAGTCGTCCCAGGAATGTTGAGAGGTACTTGTTTTGACTGTTAGTAGGTGGATACTCGACCTGTAGCGGCAAGTTAATTGAGTGTTAGATGACATGCTGTCTGTGAATCGTTATTTGTACCCCTAATAAAATAATAATAATAATAAATACTGATATATAATAGTGTCACAATGTTCAAAACCAATATCTCAAGTGCCTGCCATTATTCTTGTATTATCCCCAACGCGAGCAGGGCGTTCATCTTTATTCAATGATCACCACTATCTTCATGCGTTGAAAGTGATATATATAATTCTATTTTAGAATTAATTAAAGTAATAGATCAATTTTACCTTATATGTATCACACATACACACACACACACACACACACACACACACACACACACACATATATATATATATATATATTACTTGTTCAGTAATCATCAGTATTCATACTTAAAATCATGCAGGAACGGGACCGAGAAAAGTACTTCAGGTTGTTTTATTTCCCCAAGTACAGGTACTGTTATAATATTTTTGTTGATCGAAATGCGGCAGCAATTGAATTCAGCGATGAAGCCTCGGATAACCCGGTGTACGTCAATGGACCGACCTCTGATGACGAGGACCACGAGGCTCCGAATGAGTTCCCTAGAATGGATGGCCATGCGCTGCCAGTCATGCATGATCCATTCGTGGCCGGGGGATTAGGACATCTACCTATTTTGTCACCGAACGGGGCCGATAGTGACCATGACCAATCTATTGTAACCCGCGTCTAAGTCTTTAAGATATTCGAACACATGGACTTCAAGTTATTAGCTGATCTTGCCTTTATGTAGCTGTTTTATTATTGTATAGGTTGAAAACTTGGTCAGGACGACTTCCTTTTGCATTTAGCACCCTATCATGAAGTTAATTTCTAGTTTATTTTATGTCGAGTTTGGTAGCATGATTTGTCCACTTACCCCCCTAATGTTGTATGCTTGTTATGTTCTATTTTCTTGATGAGGGCACTATTTCCATACGTCAAAAGTTATAATACAACTCAAAACCAGCATCAATAGTTTTCAATGCGTAGATGTTAACAATACATATCCTTTGACTACGTATACAAAACCAAAGGCTATTACAAGATTCCATCGAAGCAATGAAGATACAAACTGCAAGTTCAGGGGATGAACCTACCCAAATAACACGGATACTACTAAATAACACAAGTAATAAGAGCAACAACCTCGGGGATGACAGAACACTAGCACGTGATCCTCAATCCAATATATTCAAACCCTTGTACAGCGAAGATTTGGGGAGATGACTTCGTCTGGATAAAGTTTCTGAGTTGGTGGCACCGGAAACACGTGACATAGTCGACGCGCTAGGAGACAAAGGCGGCTAGTTTACCGAATTTTCCGACACACGATCTGGATTGTCAACAAGATATTCCAAGTTCCTCCAATATGAGCTGGACGAACTAGGCCCTCCGATAGGTGCATTGGGCTGCTTGGGAGATGGACCCTGAACCAACCCGTTTACATTTGTCATAAGTTGATTGCTCGCCTCGCAGTCGATTACTACGTCCCCAGGCCCAGCTAATTGACTGTCCAGGCCACAAAATATCTTTTTTAGATCTCTCCAATTGGGATCTCCAAAGTTTCGGTACGCCATCTCAAATGGCTCATGCTGGAACCTCGAACAAAAGATTAAATGTGAGAAATTTTTCCCCTTCTAAAATTCAGATGAACAAAGATGAACACGATGTTTGTGCAAATAAGTTGTTGTGTTCCTTGTTTTAAAATATAAAAATGTGTTAGCATGCATGCGGAAAAATACCTCAACTACTTCCTGCCAAGCATGATTGGACCCCCTCATCTCTCCCGTCTCCTCCATGTACCGCAAACTGGGATTGCGAAGGAGCCCAAGAAATACCCAAAACTGCAATTTGAGGAAAGACAACTTGTCCATGCAGTGGGCGGCTGTGAACTTTGTCTGAATCTCCACATTTAGTAAGTCCTTACAAAATTCTATAGCCGTCGTGTCTGGATCGCCATTCTTCACGAGTCTAGCTGAATGAGCATCCTTTAAAAGTGAAATGAAACATCTGTCGACGTCTTTGGTCCATACTTTGTCGTACAAGAACAATTCTTRTTKAATAGACTCACCCTTTGACATTTTTTTTCCAGCTTACTCAACCAAGTTTTTTTATTTTTTATTTTAGGATTTTCCTCAAGCTAGACTACAAAATGAGTAAGCTGTATTATCCCAAGTAGGTAATATATAAGTGGCAATATGAGTAAGGTTCACTCCACACGGTTCTGGGAAATTGGGCATCACTTCACTGATTTTCGGGAGTCGCATCCTTGGGCATGCCAATGTATGCAGAGAATATATTCCATTTTGTGCATGCCTACTAGTAGTTGAATCATTTCCTGTTGAAAATGTTACTTCCATCCAAAAGGTGATGGAGTACCGGTTTGAAAATTCTACTGCACACATGGTCCATACATGACCCCACCAGTTTATGTAAAGAAGACATATAATTTTCATGACCAAAAAACACAGATACATTGGCAAGGGGTTCAACCTTCCTATCTCATCTAATACAGAAGAACATAAGTTCGGGAAAACATTCACATGTTTGACAAACACGTTGAAAACACCCAGTCCGTGCGTTCCACGAGCGTACATTTTTTGAAGTAAATCTTCGTTCGCAAAGACCTCCATCTTCCTTCACACATCTGGTGCAAATACCTCTTGCAAGCCATAAAACTTGGGGTCCCCACTATGCAAATACACGTAGGCAAATTTTCCATCTGAAATAAAATACAAATGTGAATGAATATCAGCAATTGAAGAATGGGATATTATATAACCATTTTGATGTCACTTACATTGAGAATTTACTCCCATATGGACTTATCGCAGGTCACTTGGTTCGTGAAAACATTGTGGCTTACACCCTTGACACTGAGAATCCAGTTAAACACCTGAAACCGCCTATACAGTCTGGCAACCCTATTCGAACAATATTCGTAATCAAAGTTAGTGTTAAATTCCATATTCACACCATTCATCGCGGTCTTGATGGCCTCACAGTTTGTTGTGCCGACCCTGAATATTCCTGATTTTTGTTGCTCAACAAGAATGGCAACAAAACATTCATCTACTTCTTGTGTCCATCTGTCGGTGTAGAAGACCTTACGCTGCATTCTTTTTCGGGGGTCCATGCATAAATGTTGTATGACTAGTTTACTATAATATTTGGTGGATGATACAATTTAATTATGACTACTTAAATAGATTATTAAGTAAACAGTCAAACCCACGTGACTTTACGTATGATATGAATGAAAAAATGCATGACAGAATATGACCACTGACATTGATAGTGACTGTGACTATGCTTGGACAGAGTTGGAAGAGAATATATTCCTTATACTATTACTATTCAGTATATTCACGTCCCAATAAGGGACCGGGGTTAATTGTTCTTGCCACCCTAAACCAGCTCGGACAAATTGGTTCTTATAAGCTACCATGTTCTTTATTTATCATGCGGCAGTACCAAACAACAATTCACTGTCAATCAAATGCAAGTAGTACAGACAAATATTACATGAGAACAGCACAAAAAATCTACAACCATTTTATTAATAGTACGTCGGGCTAAGAATCCATAACTCCGAGGTTTAATTCCGTGAAGTACAATTATTTAGCCACATATACTATCTATTTCCTATCATCAATATGCAATACAATACTCTACTTTAACAACCATATAAGCATAAATATCGAAGACAATACCCATGCGATCAGACTAGTTGAACAACCTTCTTATAACGCTCCTTATACTTTTCACATTTACGGTGGCTCGCACGGATCTCATCGCGGAAATGTTCTATCTCCGGATTTATGGATTGATCCTCGACGGGATGATCGAGCCAAATAAACATATTATATTTTCCCTCATGCGAAAATACAATTCAATATTAAATCGAAGTACTTGACCTAGCAGATCTATTTTCTCGGAAAAGCATTATATTGTTAGATGCTATAATACGGGAGCAGGAGTTTTGGAATCAGTACCCCTCTGATAGGACACGCGATAAAATGACGACCGGTATTCCTTTTTGTTCTTGCGGTTTGGACCCTCATCTCCAGTCGACAATAGCATAAAAGTGGCAGAGCTTGGCGGTAGAGAAGATACTGTTACGCAAAGGATGATTGCCGTTGCAATCCCGAACTAGTTAAGTCGCTCATTTAGCTAATGTGCAGTAACACCAAAAAATAAACGATAGTCATTGCTACAAACCAGTACAATCTTATGTTGCATCGAATAAGGATGGAAACCTAAGTACAATGAGTTCGTGTAAATGCATATATATACGTATATGGAAACACATTACCAAAACAATGAATACTGAGTTTTGGGTTCAATTCCCATCATTTCGACAAATAATTCTGAGAGAGAAACCATAAAATTAACCTGATAACCTACCCATACCTCCTGCTAACTAGTGGCTAGCACCCATACCACCGATTGAAAACAGGCTCACCACGAAGGGATAATCTCCAGCTTGCACCCACCGGCGATCGAACTCCAATCCAAGGTATGTTGTGAAATCAGCTTGAAGGACGGATCCTCTCAATCGGTAATTCGAGGGGTTGAACTTCATAGATCTCGGTCGAAGTTTCTGATATAAATGAAGTTTCATGTGAGGGCAAAAACATCAATTTCGCATCAGTCCCCCCTCATCATTCAAAGTGAACGCTAGGTGACATTGATAATCCTGTTAACCCAACTCACACCATCACCCCAATTGAACGAAGGATTTTAGTATCATGTTCAGTGCCGTCCACGAATATGAGATGAAATTATCCCGTCTCGTCAACCAAAATAAACGCAGCCTTAAAACTCAAACTCAAACTCTCCATAAATCTATCTCCTACAAACTTTGACCTATTCAATTCATCACAATAAGACCTACCACCCACTTAGTTTTCATCACAAATTGATTGAATCTCAAGGATTTCTCTACCACGTGATCATACCAACTCGCCCTCTCCTCCATTTTTTCAAACCATACGATACCAGTGCCCACCTCCAATACATCTTGCGGAGGTATGTTAATCCTACGTGGTCTCCTTACTTCTCTCACTAGATATTAATACAATAACCATTATATATTTTATTTCAAATTCAAACAATTTAGGTTGTATGATATAATTAGTTTCCACAATTATCTTTTCATTTCTGTATCTTCTCTAATGGTTGAGATGTCAAAGGTTAATAATGATGCGGCTAATATGAGTATAAATAAAAAAAGAAACCATATCCAATGGTGAATTTGAATTTCAAGTTGTGTTCATTGGTCACTAATTTAAAATAAATAAGAAAATAAAATGATAAACACAAAAGAAAAGATATTAGAAAAAAAATAAGAGTCGACCAATCTCATACTCTAAGATAACTTTTAACCAAATCCATTAACCCTACCACCTGACCCGCTCTAATCTGCCTGCCCATCCACGCAATTATTTATAAAATAAAAAATAAAAGAACGCATTCAGATTTCATTCTCTTCCCCACTACAGTGTATCGACACGACTGACAACAGATGCAACCTCATCAGCTGCCACTTCTCGCTGTGCCAACCACTATTCCTTGTTGTGTTCATTCCAAATTCGTAGTTGGGCTCACGATCAACTGCTCTCATCGACAAAATATTCGATAAAATCTATTAATCTATCGAATTTGATCTCAGATCTATGGTGACTCGTCATAATAAACTCTAATTATCGAGTAAGGGTTTTCTCTCCTTAGCGATTTTTAAAATGGTGAATTATTTTTGTTTTAAATTGATGGATTCAGTAATATTTCTACTTTTACATAATTCCATTGGGTAGAATAATCAGTTTCTCTATTTAACCTAATCCAAAACACAATTCATCAATTAATATCATTTATTATGTTTCAAATAAGATGGAATTTTGTGTGGCTGGTAGAATAAAAATGAGATGAATGAATGAAATTTCATTGATGGGCTTATAAATTACACATTTATGTTCTTGTTTCAGTCTTCTTCTTTTAGGGATTGAGGATTTGAATCCTAGGAGAATTGGGATTTAGAATGCGAATTCAGAATTTTGAATATTTAGAACAAACATGAACCATGCTTGATGTATTATACATACACTTCTATTCTTCCAAAGCATCTCCATAACCACCATTTCCATCTTTATTGGTTATTAATAAATGTTAAGTCACAAATATATGTTATGTTCATTCATCTCTAATCTTTACGTCTTTTTTTGCTTGACCATATTATATAAGCTGTCTTCACTTTTTAGCATCCATTGAAAGCCGACGTTGGATATTTTCTTTAGAGTTTGTTTTTGTGATACTTCTGATTGAAACATCTGATATTCTTAGACAATTTTGTGATACTATTTTGGATGAAATATATTTAAGTCTATTGTTACTAGAAGTTATTGTGATGTGTCTATTAGTAGTTGGGATAATTTAAAATACATTTGTGATATTTTTATTCAAGGATGTGATATTGTTCTTTTTAATTATTATGACCAAAAACCTACATAAATTTTTGTTATGCCTTTCTACATATTATGTTACTTTAAGTCAAGTTTATGATATTCTAATTTGGGATAGTGATAATTTCAATGAAACTCGTGACATTTTCACCAAAAATTATGATATTGTAAATTGATATTGTGATACTCTGACCAAGAGGCATGAACAGTGAATACTTCTATTTCCACCAGCTACATTTCAACTTGAGAAGGAAAATATTAGGCCGCATGTATATATCTTCTGGGTTATTTTTTTTTGTAGTATTGTATCATTTGAACTGGAATATATTGCGTTTATGTAATCTTTAGATAGAAGGCGCTCAATGAAATTTTCTTAATGGTTTTGATCCTAGTTTATGGTGATTCGTAGCTCAAAACTTCGACCCATGTCTATCATGTGTAATAGGTAGTGGGTAATTTTTGGCTGGTTGGAGATAACTGGGCTGATATGGTGGACGGGCTATGGTGATCTTGGTATCTATCTAGATTTTTGGTTTGGGCCGCGACATAAAGGTGAAGGCTACCCCTGTTCTTTTTCTTTCTTATTCTAGTTTTTCCTCTGCTTTTGATCTGACATAAATATTTTTTTTTTTTTATTTTATGTGTGTGTGTGTTCATGTGCGTATAATTTATTGTGGGTTAGGACGTTGGGGGATAGAGCTTGCGCAGTTGGCAAGGTGGAATATATAGTCCATTTGACAGTTGGCTTCGATTTTTATTTTCTTGAATGTATGTGTGGGTTTGGAATAGAGACTTAGGAATTGAAAATGATTTTAAGTTTGTATGGAGTTTTGATGTTTCTTAACTATTTATTTTTCTGTTGTTGTGGGTGCAGGTGTTTAGGCCTTTGTTGAATATTAAGGACTTACAGTGGAGTTTTTTATAGATGAGTTTGAGATGTCTTTGATTAACCTGAATAATGCGTTTGAATGTACATTTGCCTTTGTTGAAGGTGTATATATATGCCTTCATTTATTTATTTTTTTAGTTGTATTAATTTGAGTGTGCTTTAATTATTGGGTATGAGTAATGGTTAGTGTTGTTTTGTGTATAATGCGATTTTGTATAGCTTGTTATGCAACATTGAGATTTGACATGAAATGTTGTGAGTGTTTGTAGTAAATGTATCACAAAAACAATTAAAAGTATCACAATCTTAGGTAAAAATTATCACTTAAGTGTGTGTTTGGTTGGCCTTAATAGGCTTGATATTTGTGATACTTTACTAACTTATTTTGGTATTTTGTGATACTTTAATAACTTATTACAAAGAAATATAGACATAAAACTAGAAGTCAGATTTAAAATACATGTGATACTTTAAATATGATTTGTGATACTGTAACAAATGTTTGTAATACATTAACATATTGTTAAAAATAAAAACAGATATAAAAAACATGTGATACTCGAACTATATCTTGTAAAACTTTTAATTATATTTTGTGATACTTTAACTATATTTTGTGAAACTTTAAATACCTATTGTGAAAGATATGCATGTAAGATTTAGAAATCATACATTAGAAATGTGTATTACATTAACTTTATTTTATGATCATTTAACATTTTTTTGTGATACTTGAATTACATGTAGTGAAAAAAAATACAATCTTGTGATACTTTAACTATTTTGCGATATATTTGCATGAATTTGTGATACTTTTACTACAATTTATATTATTTTCATAAAAGTCTATAAACTGTGATATTTTAAAATGAAATTAGAAAATATTTACATGAAGTCGTGACACTTGTACTATTGTTTGTAACATTTTTATAAACATGTAATATGTGATTCTTGTATCTAAAATTGTGCTAGTTTGAACTCAAGTTGTATTATTTTGCTGCAGTTTATGATTCTCTTGAATGCAATTCATTCCCACCAAATTATCAAGGATTCAAGCAAATTAATTTGCTATAAATGAGAAATTCATTCATACATAAAATCGAAAGAAAACATCACACAATGAACTAGAAACGACAACACCAAGTAAGAGTTTACCTTGGATTAGTTGACTATATAGATCAACAAATGAGCAAAATAAAGCCATTACATAAGCCATTAATTTTCTTAATTGTAACATATTCAACACATTTGACTATTATGAGAAGGCAAAAAAACCATTACAACAACAAAATAATCAATACAATACATAACCACCAAAACCCACGAGAAATATACAAGAATATAATTAATCAAAAATCACACACAAAGACTCGCACTCAAAAATCAAACAATCGCACAACTTGCAAGCACGGCAGAAACAATTTTTTGTGATACTTAAACATCTTGAGTTAAGAATGTTACTTAATTATGCTTTAATTTTAAAAACAAGTATAAAAAGTTTATGATACTTCAACAATATCTTGTGATATTTAAACATCTTGAGTTAAACATATTACTTAACTATGCTTTAATTGAAAAATAGGTACAAAAACTTGTGTTACTTTAACTATACTGTGGTACTTTAACAATCTTTTGTGATACTTAAACATATTGAGTTAAAGATATATAGTTGAAAAAATAAAAATCACATATCAACAACCTATGATACTTTAAATATGTATTATAATACTTTACCAATGTTTTGTGATACATTAAATATCTTGTATAAAATCATAGATATATAATAAAAACAAGAAATTAAAAACTTATGAATTGTGATAATTTAACTATCTTTTTTTGTAAGTATGGTTTTGTAATTTTCAAACCATACCACATCAAATGATTTAGTCCATTTACAAAGAATGAAAACAAACTAACAAAGACCATATGAAAAGAAAAAAGTGTTCATCGATGCTCGATTATCCAATTTCATTGATATTTTGAGCTACGTTTGAATACCACATATTTAAAAGAATCTTCCTTGTTTTCAAAAAGAAAAATAAAAAGGAACACCAAAACAAAGACATATGAGCTACATCTGAACACCACATATTAAAAAGATTCCTCCTTGCTTAAAAAATGACCATACAAGATATACGTTTATAATTATATGCACATAAACAAGATTACTCTCGGTAACATCACTCGCCACCCCCTCGATCATCCACATACATCTCAAAATATCACCACACACACACGTGCACTTGCACCTTCACCGCACAAACAAAAGCTGCCAGCAACAAAGGTGGAGGTCACCTAGCGCAACCGCAACCCAGAGAGAGACCAAAAAAAGGGGTTTACCATCACCGGTGCCAATCCTGACATCGGTTTGTAAATATGAACCATCAAAATCGTTGATTTCAACATGAGTATTTGAATGGTGGTGGCCGATCGAAATTTTGTCCTATGAGTCGCCGTAAATCTAAGGTCGAAGTTGACAATTCATAAACTTTGACTCAGAATTTGTGATGACTAGAACATTAGATCGTAAAAGTAATTTCGGATCTAGATCGATGGTGTCGAGAACATTTGAATGATATAATTTCTTTTAAATTATGCCGCCGATAAATGGTGATCGGCAGCGGAGAAGTGGTAGCGAGAGGGAAATGTGAAGCGTATGAGAGAGAGGGGGGGGGGGGGGGGTGGAGGGGGTGTATGGGAGGACAATGGTCTAGTTTGTGTTGTTTTTTTTTAGAATTTCCTTTTATTGTTAGTATTTGTATGCGGTAGGCGCGTTAATTGGGGCGGGCGGGTCAAGTTCATGGGTAGGGTAAAAGGTATTCTCAGAATATGTGACTGTTCCCACACAAGTAAAATATAAATATTAAATACCCATGAATAATGTCTAGCGGATCATAATCACTAATGAACATTCCACTGGAGATGCTCTAATACTAATTAAGAAAATGAGGTCTATTAACCTAGCTAAATAATAATAATAATAAATGGAAAAAAATAATTTTGACAAAAGTATAAATAACAGAAAAACTGACTTGTAATCTATTAATCTAAATGGCAAAAACTTATAAAAGACCATGTATAGATAATGTTTTGTTCGACGAGAAAAAGTGACACTTGTTGGTAAATAAATGATATTTTTAATGTAAAAATGACACTATTGTTTTTAAGTTTAAATGCTTAATTACACTAATATATATGTACACAAAGTGACACTATAATAATATGTAATGATACTTTTTTAGTAAACATGTGAGTGTTAAATGAAAGTTTAAATGTGTAATTAAACATACAGGGCCGATGTAAAGAATTTGAAGAGCATGGAGAGTTCGATCCTGGCTCAGGATGAAGGCCATCGTCTAATTCAAAGTCTCCAGCATATTCGATTACGTTACAAAAGCCCTATTAAATCCAATAGTAGGTAAAACTGACCGATACCCCTACTTTTGCCAGCATGACAGCAAGCACGGTCTTCAAAATGAAAATAAAAAAGGGGGAAGCATGGCCCCTGCAGAAAATTTCAGAAATTATACTATTATATAGGTATAATTTGTTGGGAATCGAGGGTACCGTCACGCAGCGGAAAACAAAAATTTTAGAATTTAAATTAATTGAATCGAATTCAATTGACGACGGTCCAATTTTATAATCAATTAATTGAAACAATGTTTTTATTGCTTTATAAATAGAAACAATTCGATTTTCGTAAAATCAAATAAGCATGATCGGTTTCTATAAACATATATATATATATATATATATTAAACTTATATATAACAATTATATATATATTAATATATTAATCATATATTTAATTACATATTATATATATACATATCATATACATATATATATATATATATATATATATATATATATATATAATATTTATAATACTGCATGCATTAACATATATATATTAATCATATTCTCTGCAGGTAACTTATATTATGTTCATATATATATATATATGTACACCATATATACAGCACACTAACATACATAATATATTGAAACATATATCACATATACATTACGCCATGCATACATATTCATTAAAACCAACATCATACGTATCATGCCCATGTTTCATAAACATTACATATTAAACACACATGCTGCATACAAATTAATATATATATCATACCTTGTACTGTACGCATGCTATTCATATATATATAAGTTTCATATTACAWATCATATACACAATACACATATGAATATCATACACACARCATCACATATATATTATATATATACAGACTACATATATATCAAATATATATTTGTATATACAGCATATATATACGCAAACTGCCACATATTACACATACATATATCATATACATATATGAATGCAGTTATGGATACCTCACAACGGAGCAAGGCGGACGTCAGCACGGCTGCCGAGTGGAGGCGACGGGAGGTGCGGCAGCGGCCCTGSGTTCGACGGCACGGCAACGTTGGGCAGTTTTCTCGACCAGGCTCCTCGCGTCGGAACAGCGGCCAAGTTCGTTGGCTACGGAGCGAGTCGGCGATGCGGCGTTGCTCTGCAGGCTGCGACACGGGACGGCAACAGGCTGTCCGGCGTGGCAGGCGGCTGTGACGCAGTCCTCGGCTCCGGTAACGACAGCGGTCGGACGGCAACTCCGATTTTAACAGCGGCGGAGCGGAAGGTTGTCTGGTGTGAGCAGCCCGACTCCGGCGTGACAAAACGGCAGCGATACGTGGAGCTCCGGCGAGACGAGGCGGAGGAGCGTGGCGTCCGATTATCTCCGGACAATTGGTGTCACACACCGAATCTCCCGACGACCTTACGACGGAGCACTAGATCCGTCGAAGGATTGAGAACGACGGAGAAAACCGAACCTTTCGGTGCGACGGCGGCCGACGGCGAAGCGGCGGCAGCCGGAGGTGGACGACTTATAGGGTTTGTCGGCTAGGGTTCTTTCTTCAAAAACGTTTTTCCGAAAAAATTTTCTGTCACTTGTTTCCCCCGTCTGCCTTCTTCTTTTAACCTCTTTTTTTGGTTTTTTTTTTTTTTTTTTTTTTTTAAAGAAACAAGCCCAAGCCCAATGGGCCTCAATTAAAAAATTAAAATAAAAACAAACTTAATGGGCTTCAATAAAGGAATGGCCCAAAAGGAAATAAACCCAATCCTTTAGTTTAATAAATAAACCGGCCCATTAATATTAAATGGTTTATTGGGTCGATCCAATTTATATTAAAAACCCATCGGAATTAAATCATTTCTCACAAACGATAATTCCGAAAAATATAACAATTATATTTTCGCATCCAGAATAATTTTCTCGTATTATTTCTCAATTCACAATCACAATTATGAATTTTAGATTCAATCATATTGACATCTAACTATGCTAAAATTAACAATTAATTTCTAGCTGTCGTTTTCAATAATCAGGAAACACGTGGTGTGACCCTCAATGGTTCAGGTGTAAGCTAGCCGTGGGTTCACAACACATTGTGATTCGAACAACATATTGTTCTTTATACGAACTCGTCCCTTAGAGTCCCTGATTAAATAAAACTCATTTTACTTAATCACTGGTCAAACCAGAACCCAACGAATTATGAGAG
>BMAC01000303.1:1020584-1042477 GCA_014905375.1 Phtheirospermum japonicum | reverse complement strand
GTCCAGACACCGTGACCGATGAGACGCCGTCCACATACACTAAGTACTAGTCTTAATGGGAAAGGCCCTGTATCCTTCTTATGGCGTAACCCTTTGACTAGGGAACAAGTTCGACGAGTTACATTACGTGCTAGATTATCTCACGGTTCTGCTAGGACCAATCTACCGTAATAGAGTAACTTCATCAGGACCATACCTATGCAACTAGCATGGGACAAAAGATATGGAATGCCAATATATATAAAGGATATTATTACGAATAAAAACCGATTGTATTACTAGAGAATAGTCAGACCACAGCCACAAGTTGGCTTGTTGGTCACCTTATTCCAACATAATTCTTATATGAGAATTATATAATATATAGCCTCCACAAGATTTCAAGTAAAGGAGTTGGTCAAGTGGCAAGCTAACCAATTGAACTTCTAATTGACACATAGTTTGAACCTCAATCATTTACTACTTCCTTCCCTTTTTTTTAATTTTTTACTTGCTCAATCAACACTAAAACAAAAACTGAAAAAAAAAAAAAAAAAAAAAAAGACTGCACGCAAAACAAAAAAGAAGGAAATAAAAGGATGGCAGCAACTTTCTTTACGTTTTACTTCCACACAAAGATTAAACCAAAAGCAGGCACGCAAACAAAATATATTTTTAAAAACTTTTATGCTCACGCCAAATAAAAGAAACAACGCACCGCTCAACATCCAGGCACCGTCTTCCCCACCGTTGTCGTCAGCCATCATTTAGGTCTGTGTATTCGAGTATCTCTTCTAGATTTTTTTTATTTTCTCAAAAAAAAAATTCTTATATCTAGAGCTTATTATTTTGATCGAGTTTTTTTAAAACTCGGGCCTTCAACCTACACTGGATTGAGATATTGATATGAATAAATATTAATTATTGTTTGTTGGTCGAGTTTTTAGATGAAATTCGAGCCTTCAATCCATTGAGGGTTGAGAAATTGAGGTGAATGACTACTAAATGTTGTTTTTGAATCTTGTTATGAAATGGATTGATTTATTGGTTGATTGATCCTATTTTATAATTGTATTTTATTTTTTATGATAATTGCTATTTTTGTTCAATAGGAGTTTTGAGACTTATTTTCTGATAAATTGATGGTTATATTGTTCGATATGATTTATTTGCTTCAAATGGGGAAATCGGCTATGCTTGATAATTATTTTTCAAGAAAAAGAACAAACCAATTAGACCCAATTACTCTTATAACTCTATCTCCAGCCTCAAATAACAACGATTCTCCATCTGAAACTCCTTCGAAAAGGTTAAGAAATACAGGATATGATGAGTTTGATCCCAATTCCTTAGAACGTGACCCAGGATTGCGTCGACAAATATGGGAGTACCCTCCTAACCAAAAGGAAGAGGTTCACCGAGCTTATTTGAATTTGAAAGCATATCAACCTATTCTTGAAAATATCCATTAAATAATAATATCGATCATCCTCGACGATTCAATCCCGATTGATATGAATAATTTCCTTAGTTGGAGTATTCACCGGCTAAAGATATAATATATTGTTTTTCATGTTTTATCTTCAACAATCCATCTTGATGCTCAAAACATATTGCATTTACTGTTGATGGATTTGATAGTTGGAAGAAGGTTCGAGGAAAAGCATGTGCTTTAATCGGACATATAGGGAAAGATAATGTATGTTCAGCCCATCGTAATGCTGAAAAGGTATGTGAGGATTTGATGAACCAGCCACAACATATAACAAGAGGGTTCAACAAATTTAGTTCTCAACAAGTTGCAATGAATCATTTGCGGTTAAAGGCTCACATAAATGTAGTGCGGTTTCTTGCACTCCAAGGGGTTCCATTTAGAGGCCACAACGAGAGACCAATTCACATAATTGTGGTAATTTTCTTGGATTTATAGATATGTTTGTTGCATACAATGACAAACTTTCTAAAGCAACTTCTAAAGCTCCAAATAATGACAAGTATACAAGTCATGATATCCAAAAACAAATACTTCACGTGCTTTCAGTGAGAGTGAAAAATGTAATTCATGAAGAAATTGGACTTTCCAATTATTGCATAATTATTGATGAAACCCGTGATGAGTCAAAAAGAGAGCAAATGTCTACAATGTTGAGGTTTGTGGATAGTAATGGGTTCATTCAAGAACGTTTCTTTGTGCTTGTTCATGTATCTGATACTGCAGCGTTAACTCTAAAGAATGTTATATATTCTTCTTTGGCTCATTATAATTTAGATGTTCTAAATATTAGAGGTCAAGGTTATGATGGGGCTAGTAATATGAGGGGTGAGTTTAATTGATTGCAAGCTTTGACTACAAAAGATTGTAAAAGTGCTTATTATGTTCATTGCTTTGCTCATCGGTTACAACCGGCTTTAGTTGCAACATAAAAAAATGTGACGCCCATTCATCAATCTTTTGATAAATTAACTTTTATAGTTAATAATTTTGGTGCTTCTTGCAAACGTAATGATGAACTAAAGAGTGCTCATGCTAATGATATTGCGCATTTGATTGCTATTAATGAGCTCGAGACAGGGCGTGGACTTAATCGGATCGACACTTTACAATGAGCTGCTGATACACGTTGGAGTTCTCATTTGAGGTCGTTGTCCGACCTAATTAAGATGTTTAGTGCATCATGTACAATATTGCTTAATGTTGTGGATGATGGGCTTCCTTCTCTGTGAGCAGATGCAACATCCGTTTATGATGAGATGACTTGTTTTAATTTTGTGTTCATCTTGCATCTTATGAATGAAATTATGGTGATCACTGATACTCTTTGTCAGACTTTGCAAAGTAAATCTCGGAATATTGTAAATGCGGTGGAACTTGTATTATCTACCAAGAGTTTACTACAAAAAATGAGAGATAACAAATGGGATGATTTGCTTGAAAAAGTAAAGTCTTTTTGTGAGGTTCGAAATATTGATATTCCTAATTTCAGCGCTCCATATATTGATAGACGAGGTCGATCCCGCTATCTCCAGGATAATTTCACCATCATTACCGTGTAGGCCTTTTTTATGTTGCGATAGATTCACAATTGCAAGAGATTAATGGCTGATTTAGTATTGATGCGATGGAATTGCTCACTCTTAGTAATTTTTTGAATCCACAAAGTGTGAAGTCTTTCAAAGTTGTGGATATATGTAATTTGGTTGAAAAGTTTTATACTCAAGATTTTAAAAGCGTCGAAAAAGAGCAATTGGAGATGGATTTGAAGCATTACGAGTACAATGTAGTCAAAGGATCCGACTACAAAAATATTTCAACCATTTCATAGTTATGTCAGTGATTGGTGAAGACTAAGAAGTCTGCTACATACAATCTTATTTTTAGAGTGATCGTGCTTGTGCTTATTCTTCCAGTTTCTACTGCCACTGCAGAACGATCATTCTCCGCGATGAATATTTTCAAAACTAGGTTATGAAGCAAAATGGAGGATGATTTCCTCTCAGATGCATAATGATATATATTGAGAGAGAAATCTCTAAAAATGTGAGTTTGAAAGATATCATTGAAGACTTTGAAGATTTAAAAGAACGTCGTATTCCTTTTAGTTAGAGAGAGGTGTATACGACACTCGATTGAATATCTTTCATAAACTTTTGGTTTTTATGGTATTATAGTGATTATTAATATTAACTTGTATTTATATTTCTTAATCTTGTTTTTCTTTTTTTATACAACGTGCCACAAAAATATTTTTGTTTCCCTTAATAAGTGGGCCCCCGAAAGTTATGGTCCTGGATTCGCCCCCGTGTGTGTATATATATACATATATTACACAAGCAACCGAAACACCATAATTTTTTATTTTCCAAACAAAGCATACAAAGCAAAGACGTAGGTTAGGAGGATTTTGCATTAATATATAGGAGTGATATATAATTGATATTTTTTAGTGGTAGAAAAAACTATTAAATAAAAAGGTAAACATTGTTATAATATATACGTAAAAGTGATATTTTTTATTATTATTAGAAGTGTATATTTAATGAGAAAGTGACGAATAATTTCATAGAGGCATCTTTCTTTGTTTTGTATCGGGGCTCCATAGAGTATATGAACGGCCTTTCCTATGATCTCAAAAGATAAGAGTCTAAAATTACATCATATTTCAAACCTCTTATGATGTGTTAAGTAATCAAAATGTATAATCACATTCCCAAAATTAACTTTTAAGATTTGAAGAGATTTGTTTTTCAAAATACATTAATCCCTATCTAAGAAGAGATTTTAAAGAGATCTGTAATATTATGAGTATTGAATATTATGTGCGCCCTCAATTAATTATATTGAGATCACGAAAACCTTATACTATATTACATGAACTTATTGCAAATTAATAATAATGAGAAATCGTTTGAGGGAATTGAGGCATCATCACTGGATTGTATACTCTCTATATGTTTGCAGTCAGAATTATTTAGAAACACTACCCCTTTTTCGATATCGAAAATGGTGAAGACCTTGGCTTCTTCTTGGGCTGTAATTATCTGCTTCAGTCTGATTGCACTTTCAGGTACGAATTTCCCTTTTGAGTCACAAACTTTCAGTATTGTAAAAGTTGCAAGTTTTATAAGTCGAGTGTGGAGATTATTATTACCATGTAAATGCAACAATCCAGGCCAAAGTTACTCATAGCTTTAAATAAAATCATGACTCGTTCAAGTACCCTCTATTGTCATTAATTACTTTATAATTAGCTAGCCATGTATATAAACGTATGCAATTTCAAGTGGTCCCAACCTTATCAACACTCGTTAGCATAACTCCTCAGTATCTTGTCAAAATTAATAACCTATGATATCTAATTCAATTGTAGAATATTGAGTTAACAAGTAGGAACGAATCAGACATAAAATAAAGATAGAGGACAAGATTCATTGTATCTTCAAAGTAGAAGATGAAGATTTTATTTTGACTTTTTATAGGAGAAAAACTTAAATTATATATATATATATATATATACACACACACACAGAGAATTTGACCCATTACTACTTAGAAGAGATGACATTTGTCATCCGTAATTACAATTAGACTCAACCTAATACACATTTGTCTTTCGCTTACAATTAGCTGACAATTAGATACAACTTCAATACATTTTGTATATAAGGGTGATGTCTACTTATATGTAACTAATATTTTATAGAACTTTTAAGGAGAGAGGTACAACCATCAACTTAAGGGCCCTTGGCTACAGAGTGACAATGGGTCGAGTCTATCTAGACCCGAGACCCGTCCGCGAGGGTTTGCAAGATTCCTAAAATATTAGAGTGATCTCACAATATATTGTGAATAAATATTAATTTATGCAGTTACATAAAATAAGGCCTAAACAATAGATAATAATAACATTTGTTCACGGAAAAACATCTTATTTTTATTCAATACTCATTCATTATAATAGTTAATGCATCTCACAAGCACAACTTGAAATTACATGAGTAAAACTCTTCCTAAACAAACCAACACTATACCAATTATTTTAACTAATATGCCCATCATGTGGACTTCTGCACCACTCTATGATGGACTTCCTCTTAGGCTGCTGAAAAGATGTTTGTCCCAAATACCGAATTAATAAAATAAAATCCTAAACTTCAATATTCCGGCGCTGTAGAAACATAAACCGGAGTCTTGAGTCTAACTATGAAATAAATTTTCAAATTTTCTAAGATATGCTTTGTATGTATAAAACTCGTGTTGTATCCAATGAGACCTATTGACTATATACAACTCATAAGTCGATCTCCTTAAGGAAGCGCGTTTAAGAAGATAACCGCCTTCTTGCTACCCAAGTCTTCCTAGACGTAGACTTCAACTTGATCTGATATGAAAATCTTCATGGGTCGGCTTATAGAGTCTTCACGAAGGAACATAAAACTATTCGTATTCGAGTTTTTTATTCCTTGTCAAATTTTGCCTTGCAGATCACCTGCAATCTTAATAAATAGGATTATATTTTCTTCTTCTCTTCTTTCCTTGCATATAATTCGATTAAGTCTCTTTGACATTTGTGTAGCAATACAAAATTTTCATATTTGAAAATTTTCAAATCCATCTCCGATTCTTGCAAATCTTCTAAGTTTTAAATGCTACTATCTTGACTTTTCATATCTATTGATTTTCTCTATTTTCTTTTGCATGTAACTTTCCTGCAAATAATAGAGATACATATAAACTTATTTTTTAATTAATATTTTATATATATATATATATATAATCGTATGGATATAGAATTTGCTCTTAAATATTTGTGTGGAAGTAATAAATTAATTGTTTTCATGAAACTTAAAATAAATAATTTAATCAAGTAATTAAATATATTCAAATGATATCGATTCTCATTTTCTTGAAACTCCTAACACAAACAAAACTCAAACCTAAACCTAGACAACTTAAATTCGTTTTATAATCTGAAAATGATAAAAATAGGTATTCTTTACAATTCTATTATAGTTACATTCTTCTCAATAAAGTACCGTTAAAACTGAAATCCATATAAGAAGTTAAAAGAATAAAAAATCAGAATGGGACAAGCCTGTGTTGGGTAGTCAGGAAACGGAATACCCATACTCGTTATTCCTACTCATCCCTACGAAAGTATCAAATTTTCTCAAGAAAATCTTTTTTCTTATTAATAATCAACACTCCCACTTATTTTTCAAACGATTTTAGTCTCACAAGCCTTCAGTTTTTTCGTTTTCTTTTTTTTGCCCTTTTTTTTTTTAAATACAACTTTTGGGTCAACTTTAAATTGGTTGCATTAAATGCAGGTTCATCGGTTGACATTTGCTATAGCACTATTCATAACGTTATTTGCGATCCAAACGACAATCCAGCCTCTTGCCTGCAGAGTTGCTTTGCCGCTGTTACTAAATTGGTTCACGCAGTTTGTGATTATGAGAGTGAATACGGTCATAGTGTGCATACTAAATGTACTTGCTTGTATATTTGTTAAGAAATGAATAAATAATTGCTGAAGGGACATCATAATTATGAACAAGCACCCCAACCAAGTGTATCAATAAATTATAATAATAAATAAATTATATTTTGCCAGTTCCTTTTTTGTTTTGGGCGGGGATGTTCATTTCTTTTTAATTGAATTACTTTGGTGTCGGGTTGAATATTTATCATGAAATGATTTTTTTTTCGTGGAAAATGATAATTAAGAATAGCTTGTTATGAATAACTACAAACACTAAATGAGGTTTTGACTTCATTGACAAGGAGGAAATAAAAACAACTTTGAAGACTATCATCAGTATTTTTAAGATTATATCAGTATTTTCATCTTGCACTTAAAATTACATGCCTCAACTTTTCTATACTACAAATTACCATACCACAATTTGAAGCTATTTGTAATATTTAGAAAAACAAAGGGTTGTAATGGTGAAACAATTGATGACTTCAACAAGTTTCGTTAGGTCAACTAATGATATTTTCTTGAAACTTAACAAAGTATACGTCTGACTTTTCATCTGATCATCTTTTTACGAAGGAAGAAAAAAAAAATGGCGCCTTGGGAAGAATTACAAAGTCGAAACACCAGTTAATCGATCGTTTAATACATGTCGGTCCGAACCCAATCACTGAAATTCAGTTCTTATAATAACATGTAACCACTACAAACAAATCAAAACTCATTGATACTACCCAAAAAAAAAATGTTGATCAAATGTTAGACTTAGTTAACGGTTTCAATCCTCAAAATCTCTATCATTTTCCAACAGGTAGTTGACTGCTAGTTCTTCGTTGCGCTCGCATGCTAAAAAGGCCTCAATGACACGAGCTCTGTCGAAACCCATTGCCTCCATCTAAATTTTTTACATTAATCAATTAGCATAATCCACAAAAGAGTGATAATTTAATTTATATTGGAGAGAAATTGGAAATTAAGGAAGAGAATAAAGACGTGAAGGGCATTTTTGTCCTACTCTTTCAATAGCCTCTTGCTCTTCCGGTGTGACACTAACAGCATGAGGCATGTCTTGCTCTCCTTGATCAAATATATCATCCCTGCCAACAACTCGGGTCAGAACACATAACTCAACACACACACACACACACACACACACACAGAAGCATAACTATTTCAAAGAATTGGTTTTCCGGATTAGTGCATCCATTTCAAAATATTGATTTTCTAGGGGAAAAAATGGTAAAAGCAAATTTCAGAGAAACATAAAATATTTCTATTTTGGATAATTAAAAAATAATGATGATAGTTGATTTGGGCGGATCAACGGTTTTTATAGAAACATTAGTGAAACATGTTTTGTTTGGTACAGTTCTTAGAAAACTTGTTTAAAAATTGCCATGAAACAATTTATCAAATCAAGTCTATGTACTTTAATACTATTAACACACACACACATTTATACACAACAAAGTGGGTTAATCCGGTGGTAATAGCATCCACTACCTAGACTTAGGTCACATAGGGGGCGGGTTGGGTGAGGGATTTTTTTTCTTTATTATAAGGCCGATTTTTTTATGATGTTAAATAAAGACACACACACACACACACACACACACACACACACACATATATATATATATATATATATATATATATATATATATATCAAAGATCGAAAGGCGGAAACGAGGCGTTCTGCTCGGATGAGGCGAGGCGTGCGCCTCAATTTTTTTTGGAAAAATTAAAATAAAAACCAAAAATAATAAAATTAAAGTCCAAATATAATATATATATAATATATATATATATATATATATATATATATATATATATATTGAATGTATATCAACTAAAAAATCTAAAATTAATTCACAACCAAAAATTAACAATTAACTAACAATTAACAATTAAATCCAACAATTTAAAAAATTTTAAAAGAAGAAGTATCAAGACAGTGGCCAAAAAAAGATTAAAAAAATAAAAAATCTCAACTAAAAGTCTAAAATTAAGTCAAAAATTAACAATTAACTAACAATTAACAAGCAACCATTAAATATAACTAACCATTAAATATAACTAAGGGGTTATTTTTAAAAAACTCAACTAACTGCCAAGAAAAAAATATTGCTTTTTTTATTTTTATTTTTTATTTTTTAAAAGTTATATAACAAATTAACAATAGCAAACACCTATAGTTGTATAACAATATAATTTGTTAGGAGAAAGGGGAGAAAAAAGTGGAGATAGAGAGGGCAGATCGAGCAGAAGAGAAGAGAGAGGAGTGCGTAGGGTTTTTCGGCCGACCGGTTTTAATTCTATTTACTTTCTTTTATATTATTCTATTTATATTAGCTTCTTTTACACATTTATAAATAATAATAAATAAATAAATAATAACATAAAAGGGAAATTCAAAAATAAAATAAAAAACACACACTTAAACTTATGCGACCACCTCAGGCGCCTCAAGACGCATCCGAGTCGAGGCGTACACCTCAACACTTTGAAGCGCACGTTCCCAACATGGGGTCCGATGCGCCTGCCTCAACCGATTCCCTAAAACCGTTTCGAGGCACGCGCCTCGATCAATTTTTGAAACAATGATATATATATATATATATATATATATAGGGTTGAGGTTGAGTTCCAATGAAACTCCTCCCTTAAATGGATCTAGATCCAGTGCTTTCATTATACACCATCAGTGCTTTTTATTATATAATCTTAGTGTTTTATTATATACCAGCAGTGCATTTATTATTGATTTAATCAAATAGGAAAAATACAAAATCAATAAAGCACTAGGATTATATACTAAAAGAGTTGCTGGTGTATAATCAATGCACTGGATCTAGATCCATATAGGAGCATCTCTAATGAATTGTCAATTGGAGTAAAATATTTGCCACATAAGCTAAAAAATCTTATGTGGCAAAAAAAAAATTGTAGACAATGTCTAGCACACCATCTACATTTAGATGGTGTGCTAGACATTGTCTATTTGACATCTTTCCTAATTTATTGATCACTTTAAATTAATTAATTGTTTCGTTCCCTTCTTGAATCAATTAATAATCAATTATTCCTACAATCCACATTTACCTTGGAGAAGTTTTTTAATTATTTCTATTCTAATTTCCATGTCATTGACCTCAATCCCTTGACTCTATCATATATATATTAATACTATTACGCATCACTTTCATATTATTTATGTTTAGGGTTATATTAAATAACTAGTGGGCTTTGGGCCATTAAGGTTAGGGTTATTTATCTATTTAAGTAAAAGTAATAGGATTGCAAGTCTTTCTAGGGTTATGGAGAGATCATTGAAAAATAATGGCAGATTACTGCTTGGGCAAGAAGTTTTCACTTCTCGAGGAAATCGGCACTTTGCGCTTGGGGAGGCTTCGTCTGTTTGTTTCTTTTATTTAATTATTATATTTTCAGATTTAAATCTGTAAACCCTTGACTCTATCAATTAGTCGGGCAATGGAGTCGCCAGGAAGGACATGAAGACTGCTGCCTCATGACTACATCTACGCAAACCAGAGTAGCGCCTAGGCAGTTGCGGTGCCCGCTCTTTCCACCACAAAGATACCTGCTCCAGTATCCGTGAATCACCCAATTTCGCATGACAAAAAGATGGAACAGGGCAGCGACGTATTGGATTCCTTTCTTCCGGCCACTCGTGTGCGCAGCCTGGAAGCCGCTTTTATGGCAATCCGGCATATGGGTTTTCCCAATTTTCCCGTGGCATGGTTGTCCTTCCGGTACATACACCTAAGGCCAAGAAATCCATGGAAGATGCCCTATCTCCTCAATTAGAGAATGAGGAAAAAGTTGTCTGATGTGTCCCGGCTTTTGGGGAATGATTGGCAGAAATTGCATGAGGAGGCGCGAACTGACATTCAGTGCAGAATTATTCAACATTTAAAAGCAAATGACATGACTCGGGGCCCCTATGCATTAATCAATGGATTTCTTTTTCACAAAGGCTGTATAGTCTTGCCGTACACCAGGGAGTGAGCGTGGGCAGCGCGCCTTTATCCTCACTTCAGCCTTGAGGACAAGGCTGTTTCGAAAGGCAAGTCTTGTTAGGGTTAGCGAGAGAACATTGGAAAATAACGGCAGATTATTGACAAGGCTGTTTCGAAGGCAAGACTTTTTAGGGTTAGCGAGAGATCATTGGAAAATAAAGGCAGATTATTGCTTGGGCAAGAAGTATTCACTTCCAGAGGAAATCGGCACTTTGCGCTTGGGCAAGCTTCGCCTGTTTGTTTCTTTTATTTTAATTAATATATTTTCAGATTTAAATCCGTAAACCCTTGACTCTATCAAATACATTAATTACTATATAACCAAAATTAATTCAATCTATAGTTTTAATATATTAAGTTTGAGCAAAACGATTATATACCTAGTGGCATATATGTATGTGTGTATACATATTATTATACAATAGTGTCTGTAAAAGGGCTTGTATGCGTGAATGGCAATGAGAAACAATGGTTGCTCTTCTCCCAGTGCATGAAACACACACACACACAGAGTTTCAAAAGTGTAAAAAAACTCACCCTTCAGAACCATCAACCTGTTCGTTGACTAATTGGAGAAATTCCTGTTGGTTCTCTTGTATGAGTGTCAACAGTGACGGATTTTGCTTTGCAAGCTCCAGAAGCATAGGCTATGAGAGAATAACCAAACTTTAGCTTTACGGCAAAGAAATAAACCAAAAATAATAATAATAATAATAATACATAACATTATATAAACATTACCTGTAGAATTTGTGGATTTGCTTGAACCAATGAACGCAATGCTTGAAACTGAAACCAATGAATGACACTTTGATTAAATGACTTCCATTAAAACACAAAAAGAAAGGAAAAAAAAAAGAAGTAATTATGGAAACACTACGCATGAGAGAGTGATAAATCAGACTGCGTTGATATAAATGCAAGATGGTGATAGCTCAAGATTATATATATGTAATCCGAAGAATTTAAAAAATGCAATGAAAGAAAACTCGCCTGTGGGTTGTTCCTAAGGAAATCAAGGGATCCAAGACCAGCACCAGCAACATTCTCCTACAAAGTTTCCAACAAATAACATGAAACATCAAAAAACAAATAAAACATGTTAGCATAAGGCGTAAGCAACTTAAGATGACAAAAAACCTGAGGAAACAAATTCAACGGAGACGTATTTGGTGCTCCCGAAGCAGGTGCAGTATGAGATGCACCAGCAGCAGTAACCCTAGGTTGAGCCAATGGAACCGCAACTTCTGTGCTTTCCGGAATTCCCTGATAGAAGATTTAAAAAGGAAAAAAAAAGTCAACGGAAGAGTGCAATTTTTCAAAGTTTTCAACCCGGGGCTCAAATTTTATTTCTTTCCCAAACCAAGTTTTGAATTTTGTTTTTAATTATCAATTCCAGACCCAAATTATTTTTTAAATTCTCGAATCAAGGCTCATAATAAGAAAATAAAATTAAAAGTAACATAAAAATTAAAATAAAAAATACTAATAATGCAGGCCTCGAATTGAGAGAAAAAAATTGGGCACTCTACTGAGATTTTTCAATAAGTCAACATATTTCAAAATGCTAACACGAAAAGACTCTAGTCATACTGAAAAGAATCTAGTCATACTGAATACAAGTAGTCCACAGCTCTCTCTGGATTATTATATGCAGCTCGAAGTGCACGAGTGACCATCTCTTTATCCCAACTGCCACCTCCCATATCAATTATATGCTGAACAGTCTGATCAAGATTGTTGCCAGCAATTAAACTTGAAGCAGCTTCAGCATAAGGATCCGAAGGATCACTGCAACAACAATACAATGACTCGTGAATTCTTTAATATTTACTAAAATTGCTCCAATATTCAGCAAAGTGGGACTGGGATCACTAATAAAATGATAACATACTTTGTTGTTGGAGCAACAGAAGGGGACCTGCTGCTATTAGTATTAGGAGCACTACAAGACAAAATTAGCATCATATGTCGCGTAAATCAGCATTAAATATACACACAAACACTAAAGCTGATATTGTACAACTCACGGAGACAGTGGCCGGGCTTCAGCTGCAGAAGTTGGATTACTAGCTGGTACAGCAGTAGGTGCAGGCTGCTAAAAAGATTACGCATTAGAAGGAAACAAAATATAATAAATAACAAAAGAATCAAAAGATATTGATGAAAAGGAAAATATGGGTGAATTTAGAAAATGACACCTGAGAAGATGTCGACCCACTTGAGCCCAACGTTTTTGTCTGCGATCAACATTTTATACAAGGGAAAAAAAAAGGTTCAATAGAGATTCTTGAATCAGCTGTTATTTCCAAAAGTTTAAAGCTGAGAGAGAAAGGGCGAAAGAAATCAATTACAGTGAAACCTCTATAAATTAATAACCTTGGTATCGCTAAAATCAATTAAGTTGGCGAGATATTAAATAATCGAGATACTCATCTAACATAATGCTCCCAAGTCAGGACCGATTAAAAATATTATTTAACTGAGTATTTAATTATCGAGGTTCTAATGTAAATTGCAGTAGCCATATAGTTGGCAATAAATGAATTACTAAAAACACCATATGGAGCCAAAATTTATTGATAAACCCTAAAAAAAAAGGGAAGAAAACGGCCCCGGGTCAAAAGAGTTACCTTGGTTAACATGACAACAAGAAAACCATCTTCGGAGACCTTGTTTTCGGCCAATGTACTTTCGTCTTTCAGTACTTTCCCATTATGAATCAACAACTGCAAACCACATGGGTAATTATCTTTTCCTTGCACATCCTCGATGTTTTTCTTTATTGCCATAATCTAGCATAGAGATATCTCAATCAGTCAAAGAATCGGCAATATACAAGTGCGAACAGCCACGTGTAACAAAACCATTTGCAAGATTACTCCACTTCTAAAAGAGGGGAAGAGAAAAAATATACTAGCAGAAACTAGAAACCTATAAAAAGATGCTGTGGAATCCAAAGAGAATAACTCTGATCCACCATGGTTATTTTATTATGAAAAGTGGAAGCCTTTGACTTGAAAAAAAAAACCATTATAATTAAAATTCCGAAGGCTAATAATTTCATATCTAAAGAATGAATTTTCCTCACAAAATTGTTGGCTCGTTGTATCCATCTATAAGTCTGAGATTACACAAAGTCAATAAATTTAACGCTGCACCACCAGTAACATCTACTAAGAAATTTATCTGAAAAACAAAATAATTACATCTTCCAATGAGGAAATTCTGCCTAAAGAATTCACCTATTTCATAAATTCTTATTGGCATTCTCTGTAATGCCGCCAAGACCATCACTGAACTACTTAATTGGATAACTTTAAGTGTTTCTACCATTAACCCAGTACGTTATCGGATTCAGGGAAAAAAAAAATATTGTTAAGCTACAACACGCTAATTCGTTAAAATACTTGCAACAAAATTCATACTGAAAATCATTTAGGGGGGGGGGGGGGGGGGGTGGGGGTGGGTGGTGGGAAGCTGAAATGAAAAAAAAAATGCCATTGTTACAAAAAGCTAAAGTTTTTAACATACATTGAAGTTTACAACAGAAAAAATGCATATGAAGAGAGATAAAAGAGAGAAAGAAGACCGTGTCGTTTGGGTGGACGCTGATTTGGAAGTGGCTACCTTTGAGAGTTTTCACGGTGAGCTTCATGCCGGCGAGTTTTTCTCCAATTTCAAAATTTTGACCAATAAATATTAAATTAGTAGAGAAAAACCCTAGAAGTACGCTACAGAATACAGATCGGAGAGAATAGAGAAGGAAAGCAAAAATCCTCTCTTTGAAAAAACGCATGCGGGGTTTTCGATTTCTTTTTGTGTGAATATATCAATCAGACCCCTCAATTATATGCTTATCTTAACTTTACCCTCACAATTTTTGAGATTCACACCGTGTCTACATTAAATGCAATGGCCTCGTTTGGGAAACTAATAAGATTACAATAGATCCATCATTGTTAATGTTGTTGACATCATAACCTATGTGAGAATTAGTCATTGCTTCGAATGAAATGTGTCATTACTTGGTAGATGCGGATGCTGAGTTGTCAGCTTCTGATGGTTTGTGTTAAAATGTTACCTTTGGGGATTTTTAGCCTAGATATAATAATAATTTTTTTCCATTTTTTCATTTGTAGTTCAAACCTAGGATTTTGCCTTTGCCCACTCTCCCTCTCGCCCCTCTCTCGCATAGAGGTTTTTTGTAGCCGCTTTTCCTAAAAAATAATTCCATCGAACTTGAAACATTCGGTATGAATTATCCTCAAATACTATATGATTTCGTCCAATAGTCTCGTCTAAAAATAATAAATGTTCTGTTATTATGCTCTATGTTCGGTATGAATTATCCTCCATATTCGGTATGAATCTGCACATTCTTCGATCTGCTTTTTATCAATTGAAGTTTTTCGATTATTTCTCTATTGCTTAACAATCTTGAAAACGGAATCTAAGGACTCCCCCTTTTGGTGCTAACTCTTCAACAAATTCGGATGAAAGAGGGACTGGATCTCTGCTGCACGGTGGTACTAGCAGATAGCATATCCCCATTTGGTGCGAACTTCTTCGACAGATTCGCCGATAGATCTGATGGATCTCTGTTGCACGATGGTGCTAGACGACGGCATATCAGGCGATGCTCGCTTCTAGGTATTCTATATTACAACCCTAAATCTTCGTTTATTTGGCAGGCGCCATTTCTTATTCGAAAATTGATTTTTAATAATATGATTTGTATTATTAATTTCAGTTTATTTATTTTGTTTTATATTCATTTTGTATTGTCTGGTTTATTTTGTCCAGATTGCGTAGTTTTTGTTTAGTTGTTCGTGCTTTAAAATTTAATTTCACTATGAATTTCAATTTGATGGAATGTTAATTTGATGATTTTGTGCAAAATGGTTTATATATTATACTGATTAATTGATCTGTACTAAAATCTCAATTCTAAAATTGATTAGTTTTTTTTATTTAATGAAACTAATTTTAATTAATTAACAGTGTTCTGTTTTTGTATAAATCTATTTACTTTTAATCTCAATGGAGTATTTGCAAACACTTTAAAATTTATTTGTGATTTTTATTTTGTTATGGATTATTCTCAAGGGTTTTGTTTATTTGTGTTTTTTATTTGTTTTGATTGGGTGTCTGCAGGACCAGGTCGTATACATTTAAAGATGGTGATCTCTTGGTTAGTCGAGATAGCGTTCAGATTGTGGCTCAGGCTGAAGTTGAAGCAGTAAGAGTATTTTTTTGTTTAACTTGATTTAATTTGATTTTCTATTTTGGGTTCTTATGATTTTGACTGCATTTTTTGTCATCGATTGATATGATCCCTTTTGTTGTGTATATGGATGTGTGATTCTATTTTTATATGAAAACCCACTGATTTTGATTCCTCATTTTATTTAATTTTGTAATCTTCTTTGATGATAATTTGCAAATTTAAATTGTTTTTTGAACAATTTTTTGTTTGTGTGAAACCTAAATTAGAATTTTGTTTGTTTATTTGTTTTGGTTTGTGCATTATTCTCCTCAGGATTTTCTTAACCTAACCCAGATTTGTAATCATCAATTTTTTAATTTTTTGATCTCAAAGTAATGTTTACTTCTTTGATATTTCTCATGTTGTTAATTTGAATGGTTAGTTTCCGATTTTGCCGAAAAAGTTACTGTGATATGAAGGTAATATATGTATAATATTTTTCCAAGGCGAAGAATTTGTGTGATACGGAATTACTATGAAGAAAATTATAATCCCGTGGATTTTGATTGGGATACTGTATTCAAATTCTTTTTTTTTTTTTTATAACTATGCATTAAGATAAGAACTCAGCAAAAATTACAGTCATTTATATTAAATCATATTTTACATTATGAAAATATTAGTTTTATTAAATATTTTGGTAAAAAAAAATTACTTTTCCATAAAAACATAAATGCAGAAATTTAAGGTTGTTTTAAACCAAAAGTTCTCTATTTGATTTTGAGTTATGAACATAATTGCTGAAATTTAAGGTTGTTTTAAATTTCATATGTATTATTGTTTTTGTTATTTTTGTCTTGAGAAATATAAATTTTTGCTATCATTGTAAGATTTCTAATTAAGGAATTATGTTTAATAAAATATTTATGACTTTTGGTTATGAATAAGCTTTATCAACTGATGCCCGATTTGTCTTCTTTCAATTGAATATTCGATCAGTTGTGTGAAGAAGTTTGACCAATGGCGTAGTCTTCTTCAAATCGGTGGCCCACTCTGTGTAAGACCTTTTTAACAGTCGTTCAGTTTCCACACCTCGATCATCTAGTATTTTCGTACTAAACCTTTTAACTTGTCTTGGTTTTATGAAAATTAAATGGTAAGTTTTGCTGGTTAAATTTTGACAGTTGTGAAACTTCCTGATCAATGTGATTGGTCTTTGGTATTTTAGATTATGTTTGTTGACTTTTGGCGAAACCCGATCTCAATATCACTTATTTTATTGAAAGTTTTCTCACTCAAGATATTAAAAATAGTTCTAGATCTCAATATCATTTCTATATCTAATGGATTTAAACCTTCAACACCATCATGTTTTGCAGTTTGTGATTATAATTTTGCAGTTTGTTTTTTTCTCTCAATTCAAAGCATAAAAAATGTTTTTTTACAAAAATATAGGAAGTGAAATAGGATTTTTGCTTGCTGCTCATAATTGTTACCTTTCGCTGTATATAAATAAGTTCGAAGTTTTTGGGGAAAAAATACAAAATAAGTTCATAGTAAAAATTAAAAAAAAAAGATTCAAAGCATAATTTTTTTTTTTGCTAAAACTATAGGAGTTGAATTAGGATTTTTGCTTGTTGCTTATCATTGTTACCTTTTGTTGTGTATAAATAAGTTCAAAAATATTTGTGACGGAACAGTGTTGTAAATGATTGAAATGATGATGAATTTTTGTTGTTTGTAGGGGGGGTTACTTGAAGCTTATAAGGATATTGATATGTTAATTTTATTAATTTGAATGACTTCAGTGGAAGATGCGAAACCACTGAGCCTTGATATGTTCACTACAATCCAATATATCGGTTCACACTTATCTCTGCTCGAGCTTATGAATTTTCAATTATGTTTTTGGTGTTTTTACTATTCTGCATTTTTTTTAATCAATGATTGGTCAGTTGAAACTACATGTAAATCTATGAATTCAATTAATGTATATTGTTAGGTTTTTTGATCAGGTATATAAATATGCATTTTTAGATCATCGTTCATTTCAAAGCACCCTACTATTTGGTATTTTAATATGTCTTCTGAAAATAAAGAGATTTGTTGCATCAATAATTACATTGTTAGATTTTGGAAATAATGACATGGTCATTTTCTTCGTGTTGACTAGGTATTTTGATTTTTAAATTATACTTATGTTTTATATGTATCAATAGTGTCTAGGTCACTCGACATGTTTGGCTATGGAGAATAGCTGAGAGTTGGTGAATGTTGTGTGTTTTTTCTATCCGAAATTTTTTATGTTTGCTTATTGTTCAATTAGGTTTGTTTACTTTATGGTTAAATGGTAATTTTGTATTATGACGGCATGTAGGTTGCTTGAATTTACTTTGTCAGAGGGCAATCTGTTGGTTTTTGCACGTATCTTTTTTGAGATTCTAAATTATTGTTGGGTCAGTATGGGCCTTATCTGGGATGCAGTTTGAGTCATCTCTCTAATTTGATCTATTTTATTTTTTAAAATGTACAAGATTATCGACTTGTTGTCAAACTGTTTAACCCAATTCACATCGTCAACTCCTAATTCAATAAATTTCCCAAACAATGACATTATATTTAAGGATGCCCAAAAACCATTTGCAGGAAAAGATATTTTACTCGCATACATTCTTGGCAAGAAACAGGCCGTTAGGGACTGTTTAGTGCACTACAAGCTCAAGAAGTCTTGCTACAAGAAATGGGTCGTTGGGGTTCTTTTTTTAGTTTTTTATTTGGTAAATTCTTCTTGAATTTTCTATTTTCTTAATTTTATTTATTTACTTATTTAGGGTATTTATGGGTTTTACTTTTTTAGTGTTCTTTTTTTTTTTTTTTCGGTTTCCTGTTTTTGACATTTTTTTAATGTATAGTTTTAAGGTACTTGCTTATGGTAATCTGCCCGAGAGGAGAGCGCCTCTCCATTTTTTAGTATATTTGACTAAATGTCATGTTAGTTGAGGTTCTGATAGGATTTCTATAGGCTATAGTTTTAACATCTGAGCACTTTTTATACTTTAAATTATTGGAACGTCGATATTTTGGCTATTATATTTACTACTTATGCTTAGTAATGGAAATTTGTAAATATAATGCAGGAGTCGAAGCTGTATGGTGCCAATTTTAGAGAAACTGGTTTTGGGGGCTGAACAAAATTAAACAAGCAAGCACACCATCTGTTTTTTTGTTTGTTATTGTTGTAGTTTTATATTTGGAGTAACTCTTAAGTGTGTGTAAAGTGTGAAATATAGAGTCATTTTTTTCCAATAAACATGTGAGTTGGTGTATACACATGAATAAATTTTAATAAATTTTGTCTAATTGAGCCCATTTGAACTTATTGAGAATCAAGAGACGTAAATGGTTTAAGACTTTTTGTTTCAATGTATAATATAATATAAAATAGTAAATGTGGTATACAACGAGTTTTTTCCAAAATTTAAAGTGAATAATAATTCAGCTTTTGAACTTGATAAATTATTTTTCGGCATCTGCATATTAATAATATCGTGTATAAGGTAGTTTTTCAAAATTTAAAGTGAACCTTTTTTTTCAGTTTGTATTTAATACACTTTTTGAACTTATTTTAAAATAAATATTATGTTCTTATGCTTTTCTTATCAATACCCGCGTAATCGCAGATCTTTAAAGTAGTTATAATCTACTTCTAACTATTCTACTATTTAGATATATTTTGAACGGTTGTTTGGGATTTATGTTATATGTCCCCATTGATTGAATTTATTGTTGTATAATCTTGTTTGGCAGCAATGATTACATTAGATTAAATTAGTAATTGACAATAATACCCTTCTAACTAACATAGTAACTAATTTATTATATTAAAAAATTGTTATTTTGAAAATCAATAATTTTACTTTTCAAATCTATCTCAAGAAAGAAAATCAACTTATTTTGGTCGCTTATCTAAAAACCGAACATTAGGTACATTGTTGAAATGAATGGTAGCATGTATTGACACTACAAAAAAATTGTGGGATTCACAGACAATCAAAAATCCCAAACCAAGATCGAATAACATATAAAATATGTGCAACCCTAAACCTTAACAACCATAAAATTAACATTAATAAGTTTAAACCCTAAATATTCCAGCTACAAATCATTCATTTAACCTGGATATATTTTATGTAATCTGCCACTGACTAAACATCCTTACCAACATTTTTTCAGCAACAAAAAAAGCACATTTAATAATTGGGGAATGGGGGATTTGGTGGCTCTGAATCTGGTGTTTGATCCGCATTTATTGCTGCATTTAGTGTCGACAACTCAAAAATACCAAACCGCGCTATGGAAGTGGGATGTTTGCATACCTTCTTCATCATCATCATCATCATTGGACCAAAATCATAAACTTTCATCATTAGGTTCTCCATCAATGTTCAAGGAATTTCTCTAGTTATATCCTGGATGATCTTATCAATAAAGTCTCGTAACATTCGTTGTACCTCGGAATATCATTGTCCTTGCATCTACATGCATGTAAATTAAGGTAGTTAGACCAAATATATTTTTACTCATACACATCCTAACCAAGAAATAGTAAGAAAAAAAAACTCTACGATGAATAACATAAAAACAAGATTTCAACATAAGACATTAACATATAGTACCCGCCTAATTATGTTTCACAATAAACATCGACCTGGTTGGAATTTGAGGCATCTCTCACTGAATTTCTAACTTGGAAGTTGAATAAAATCCCTACAATCAAAGAAATGTGTACGTAGCTGATGGGTTTTAGCCTCAATCAATCATCTTATAAAGCATTTGTCTATGAGCAACTCGACGATGGGCTTGACGTGTTCTAGGTACACAAGATGAAGAAAGTTTTGATCATATTTATAGTCTCAAAAAAATGACATTCTCTTCTTACGAATTCATCGAGTTATCACCATTTTTAGTTATAACAATTTATTGTTATTAGTAGCTCACATTCAAAAAAACTATACCAAAATAACAATGAAGAAACCGTTTTTCAAAAAGCCATGAAAAAGAAATACAATTACCAAATTAAGTACCAATAAGCACAAAAGGATATTTTGTAAAACAACCCTAAATAACTTAATTAGTACAAAAAAAATCCAAAATAAGGATGTACAGACCGTAAGCCATAAACATCAAAACATCATTCCACATGGACATTATTGAAAGCAATAAGACAGTGTTACATAAGCATATCACATTGGAAAAAGAAATCCAAAAAACTATAAGATATATAGGACAATAAAAAGGGTTATAAACACAGGAAAAAAGTCTTACAGTATCCTAGTTTGAAGGATCTCCAAGCTTCGAAAAGATATTTAAAATAAATTATTGGTAGTGTATTAAACCAAAGCTTAAAGAAAGGTGTGTCTAGATATTAAAAAAATAAAATAAAATACAAAGTTGTGATCTTTAACCGAATTCGAAAACAAAAATTTAGAAAAACAAAGAAAATCGTGATTCAATTTGGAATTTCAGAGTGAAAAATCAAAATAAAAATTGCAGTAATAATAAAATTAAAAAAGAACAAGCACAACAAGATGCATACCTAGTTAGGGCTAGCGGTGGTGAGAGATGCAGAAGTAACCTTCTGTACAATTTCAGGGGTAGGGATGGTAACTCGCGAGTGTCAATATA
>BMAC01000303.1:1009110-1020250 GCA_014905375.1 Phtheirospermum japonicum | reverse complement strand
TTTTAGGCTGGTCAATGCTAACGTGACAAACATAATGAAGAGTTTATTTAAATAAATAAAATTTGCTTAGAAAGTGTGAAATTATTCTTAAAATGTAAAAAATGATATTTAAATTATATAAAGAAAATTGGAAAAATATTTCACAAAATCGGGAATTATTATTATTATTATATATTACAAAAAAAAAAATCTAGATTTTTGTAATAAGTTTTGAAATTGTAAAAATAATAATCTGAAAACAACTTATTCCAAATATGTACAAAAAATTATAAGGTTTTTAAAATCAACAAATTATTTAAATATTAAAAAATAAATATAATGTAAATATTCATGGAAAATATTTATAGACGACCAAAGATGCACTAAAATGAAGGAATTACGAGAAGCAGTTGAGACGAAACCAAGATCAGGGAAATAGACATAAAATAGTGGTTGTTGATCGGTATTTTGGCTATAACTAGAGCATACAAATTCCTATTATGATGAATCAAGGGCTCACGCAAAATCAAAGAGGCAAAGTTACAACTTTCATGAAGATATTTAAGCCAGATTCGGCCATTTGAGGGCCAAAGTGAGTCAGGAGCCGATATTCAAGGATGTACCCGAGGTGTTGGTCGAAACAAGGTTTTGTAAAACATGCATTCAATTCCTGTTGCAAATTAACAAATAAAAAAAGGAGAAAAATCAATATATGTAGGTCCAATTCTGTATGCTATTCTTCAACTAGTGGTTGAGAATTGCAGCAAATTACGGTCACTAGTGGCTGAAAATATGAACGATTTTCACTCACTTGTAGATGATAATATAGACAGTTTTTAGCCAATCAGGTATGAAAACTTCTTCCATTTTCGGTGTACCACAATCAAAAATGTTGCGATGAGCTTTTAAAATTTCGAGTTACAACTAACAATAAGAATATGAAAACAACAAATAATCATACAAAAAGGTATAAATACTTACATTTGTTGTTTCATGTCTTTTCTTCATAAATTGTTGATTTTTGTAATGTTTGATGAATTAGGTATGGAGATAATTGAAGTGATGTTAAAAAGAAGTGTTAGAAATAAATGAATAGTGATATTATATATATTTGTGTATAAATGGGCACGTGGAATAATTTTGTAATTTTCATAGATGTGTTTAGTAATTGAATGAATAAGGGTGTTAAAATATAATAAAATTATATAAGTCAATTCATCAAATGATATTTTTGTTAAATGAAACAACACAAGTACGATTAGCAATTATATGGGTGCGGAAAGAATTAGCCTTATTTAAATTAATTTCATTCATTACTCAAAAGCCCATCTTTCACATTAGCTGCCTCAGAATCTAAATTTCTTCTCATTCAAATAAACTTGTCCAAATTCATTCAGACAATTTCATGTTAATCAAGCAACAAATCAACAATTAATCCTACGTACACTTTAATCACAATTACGCAAAAAAGGTTAGTATTCTGCCTTCTCATCAGATTCACTAGCAAACACCAGAACAAAAATCAAGTACATAATATTTCCTTATTTCTCATTAGAAATCACAAACGTTGTATTCTACCAACCATGGTTATATCGATACCTACATGTCTCTCTTACTCAAACCCGTATCCAGGCCGGTATGGAGATCGCCGAGTCAACATAGCCATAACCCCCACCTTAGAACCTCTTAGAGCATGTATAATGGTAAAATGGATGGTTGAGGTCAAGTGATGTTAGTAGTGGGTTGGATGGAATTTGTGTGATGTCAGCGACTTCAATGTTGAGGTGATATTGTAGAAATTATTATTTTATTCAATTTTTTCTTTTATTTTTAATAAAAATGAGAATAAAATGATGAAAACATTAAATAATTAAACAAATACGAATATTTGAAAAATTAATAAATTGCAAATAATTTAATAATTATAAACCTTGAAAATAATTTAATAGTTAATAACATTACAATCGTTTTTATTAAAAATTAGTTTTTCTGATTTATATAAAAAAATTACATTTTTTTGATTTTATATTTTTTTATATTCAATATTGAGTTATTAAATTATAAATTATAAATTTTCAGTTTTACATATTTTTGAATTAAAAATGATAATTTACTTAATAATTAAAAATAATTGAATAACTGAAAACATGAAAGTTTATTTAATAATTAAAACATTCCAAGTACTTTAGATAATTAAAAAAATACAAATACTTAATAAATAATTAAAAATATTACAAATACTTATTAAATTATTAAAAATATTACATCGAATTAATAAAACTAAGAAAATCGTTTGTTGATGATTTCTTGTTGTTGTTCCATGCATTCTTTTCAGAGACGCAAATGCAATTTCAGATGTTGAGATCAGTCATCAAGATTCGATCTTCCTCCCTTCTTGCTCGTCCGACCCCCTTTCGCTCTCGGTGGGCTTTCGCTCAGCCGCTTCAATTGTGATAATCTCGCTTTGTCTCTTGGCCTCCATCTCCAACTTTTTAAAATGTTGGGATCATCCTTTGTTTATGTTCGAGATTTCATTCAATGTCGGACTCATTCAACTTTTTCATGATTTTCGAGGCTTCATTGTCTATTGATTTATCTCCTTTCATTGCTTTCTTGAGCGCTTTTCGGCCCATCGGCCTCCCGGTTCTCAAAATCTCTTGCATTCGATCCGCATCGTTCATCGAGGGAGTCCCAATGGGTGACTTACTAGGTGTTAAGAATGGAGACGGTGAGGATTCACCCTCAATATTTTTTTGTTTTTTCGTCGCGCATCCCTCATCTCCCCCAACCCTTTTGACTTTCTCTTCAGACCATATCTTACACCTTGGTTAGTCTTTTAACACTTGCCAAGCCTTAAGATATTTAAATGTCGTACACGTATCCGCTTGGTATAATTATTTTGCGCAGTCAAACTATAAATTTTTGAGATAGACCATTGAGATGACTAAATTTTTAAATGCATGACGAATTAAATTTGAGCAAAATTAAATTTATTATGAGATGTGACATATAATTTATGTTAATGAAATAACTTCATTTCATCGGTGACTCCACTTTGAAAAATGTGAGTTTCTTGAATCTTGCATTGAAACTTGAAGATCGCTCTTCCAATTGCTGTAAATAGTTCCGCATACTATCTACATTTCGTTGTGGCCATTTTGGATCCACCTCATGTCCGTATTGATCTATTACCATTTTCTAAAAGCTAGTTGAATTTTGATCATTTCCTAGTGTCAGGTTGGTAGAAGCATTCACCCACGCCTTAGCAAGATGTTCGTTCTCATTCTCTTACCAACGTGGTTTTCTCGAATTTGTTTCCTCCATTTGTTCGGATTGAGAAGGAGGAGGAGAAGAAAATTGATTTTGTGATTAAAAAATGTGATTAGAGGAAGAAAATGGATCGTGAGATTGAGATGGAAAAAATGGACCTTGAGGTTGAGATGAAGAAAATGGACCTTGAGATTGAGATGAAAAAAATGAACATTGATATTGAGATGAAGAAATGGAAATGAAGCATTTGTTCATTACTTGGATGAATTTGTGAGAGACCATGGGAAGAATGTGATGATGGAGAACTTTGTTCTTCATTACTATTATTAAATAGATTCATTGCGATATTTTAAAATAAAATAAAAGATGTTTGAAATAATGACATGATTTGGAAGAAAAATTATGTGAAATGAAGTGAGGATGGTGCTATTTATAGAAGTTTGCGGAAAATCTGAAAAAACTAGCCGTTAGAGTTTTTTTTAATTTGTATATATATATATATATATATATATATATATATATATATATATATATATTATATATATATATATATATATATATATATACATATTTTTTTTTTTGTTTATAGAAATTTGGGAAAAATTAGGACTTAATTCATTCTAGTGGCCTAATATACCAAGGTGTTTATCAGCCCCTTTTAGCCTTAAACATCTCGATTGAATTTATTTTGTTCTTAATTTCAGAGACTTGGCAATCTAGTTTCTAAATTCTTTTATTTGTGTAGGCAACGATGAATCCGAGATATATATTTCATGAATTGCATTAAATTTAAATTTACGCATAATCGAGGTAAGGATAACTAAACTAAAATTTCTTTTTATAATAATTCATATTAAATTTAGTATTTTAGTTATTGTTGATAATTATATAAATTATAAGTAGATATCTGATAAGATCACGGGTCGTTACAAGAAAATATTTATAGATGTTTAGATGTGTAGCGATGCCTGATGAGATCGTGCATCTCCAGGCTAGTGTGAGCACGGGTCGTCTCCTCTTGTCTATGTGTTCATGAATGGCGATGCCCGGTGAGACCATGCAATTTGAGGCTTATGAGACTGCGGATCACAAGGGTTTCGTTCACATTGAATCATGCGACCTATAAAGGAGGATATGATGCAAGAAGTTTCAAGGTAAAGATGTGCAATTGTCTAGTACTTTGATGTTATGCAATTAATTATGAACAGTTATGCCCTATTGAACGAGATGAAAGCTTTCCTTTTTAAATAATATTTGTAAAGTCATGTGAAATTGGAGTGGAAGCGTGGTGGTGGTGGACATAATAAATAATGATTTAAAGATTGAAGATTGTATTTATATTTCAAATATTAGACAGTAATCATATTTCATTTTAGTATTTTATTTTCGTAAATATTGATTATTGTAAACATTGAATTTATTCGATAACTATTTAAGAAATATCATTTAAGTTGTTATTATTGTTACAATAAGTAAACATTCTCATAGATTTCTTTCATTTATTATTAATTGGTTTAGTCCAAAAGTATTTAAATCATTGTAAAATCTTAGGGCATTACATTTCAAAATCCTAGTTACTACAAGATCAAAAAATATTTGATTAAAATAAAAATTTATGGAGGGTAAAATCATTTGATTACAACAAACCAATCCCCCCTCTTCCCCTTTCCTTTTTCATTCGCCTCAATCAATCAAAACACCTGGAAGGGATCCCCCAGCATTGTAAAAAATAATTAAATACCAATATATATATATATATATATATATATATATATATATATATATATATATATATATATATATATATATATATATATATATATATATATATATGTGTGTGTGTGTGTGTGTGTGTGTGTGTGTGTGTAAAAGGAAAAGCATAAGGAGAAGACATAAAAGAGAGACGAAGGAAGACGATAGAAATTAGGGTTCTCTCATTCATCAAATACTCCCTTTATATAGGGTATAATTACATGTTTCCATAATACATAAAGATAACAAATACCTAAATTGTCCCACATCAGTTACTTATTGACGAAGGCATACTAATTGTGTTTTTCCTTCAACACTCCCCCTTGTGCCAAATCAAAGGGTGAAATGGTGTTTTATTGTTGCCTCGTTAAAACCTTGCCAAGTAACAAAATCCAATGGGAAAAATAAAACTTGGTCTAAGGAAAAAGAGTACAACACACCTATGTTGAGACTCCCCCTAAAGTGTACACCTCTCTCTGATATGTACATCTATCAAGAGAACTTTGGAAGTCTCCACGTCCTTAATTTACTTGATTCTTGAGAAAGTGCATAGTTGTTGGTTGTAGAAGAGTTGTGGTGATATTACTCGTATTATCACATTTTTTTCAGTGATAGAGTTCAAGCCACTATCATCAGATCGTAGATACTCACGAACTACTACATGTATGATAATGATCTCTTTACATTGATCGAATGAGTAACCAACATCAACGATACTATTTGGTGTTTCACAGTAGGAAGTAAACTCCACATTTTCTATAGGGATTACAAGACCATCTGAAGTCCCAATTATATTTGTGAATGGGAGAAATAAACTCGCGTCAATGGTTTCTTTTAGGTATCAAAATACATTTTGATTCCATTCCAATGACATTTCGCTTTCTTGAGTTAAATCAAGACAATAATTTTGAGAAATTAATATTTGGTCAAGTGTATTAGTAATGGTACAATAATGCGCATATTGTACATAGGTAGAGAATTTCAGCTCCCACCAGTTCTTCATCATTCCACTGACAAAATTGATATTTCCTTATATCTTCACTTTGACCAATCATAGGAGTGCTAGCATATTGCACTTATCCATATTTAATTGCCTGATCATCTTTTAGATATATGCAAACTGTAGAATTTAGTAATCCACAAACTCAGTTTTAGTTTAAAGCCTTAACATGACCGAGTTTTCTCATGGTTCATTATCTCAAATTAAAATTTCAAATAACTTGCGATATCTCTTATTTCATTAAGAGTGGATATTATGTTCCTTTCATCGACATATACAATTATAATCGCAAGTTTGAAACTTATTTTCTTTATAAATACGCAAGGGCATAGATTATCTTTTCCCAATGAAGTAGTCACTTAGACGGTTATACCACATCCATCTGGATTATTTCAATCCATAAAGTGAGCATTTTAATTTATTTGCAAATGCACTCCGTGGCTTAGAGTCACTTGCCTTGGCAACGAAAGGCCAGAAAATAATTTCGTATATATCTCTAAATCATGATCCCCATAGAGATATGATGTAACCACAGGTATAAGCTACATTCTCATTTTTTAGAATTATAACATCTATTATGGGAGAGTACATATCCTCATAGTCAATTCCAGGGCGTTGTGAGAAACTTTGTGTTCCAAGTTTAGATTTTCATCTCATGGCTTTATTTTTCTCATTACGCTTTCTGACAAAACTTTATTTATGTCCTACAGGCTTTACACTTGGTGAGGTTAGCACTACCAAACCAAATACATGCCTTGTTGTCAGTGAATTTAGTTCTACCTGGATTGATTCTTTATATTTAGGTCAATTTGCTCTATATTGATATTTCAATAGAGTGTGGTTTGATACTATCGTGCTCTATGATTCCTTGAGCAACAATGTATATATCTTCAATGTGTGTAGAAGATCTTTCCATCAACTCATATAAACTCATATTGTACATTGAGATTTCTTTATTCTCTATAATCATATTAAACATCGGAGCGTCCTCGAGTAATGATTCATGGACATAAGTATAATCAGAGATAATATCATGAAAGTCATTATATTCATTGATGATCAATTAAAGTTGTGCCATACATGCCCTCTTATTCCTAAGGAGAGTATTGATCGAAACAAGTGACCTCCCCCTGTTCCTTTTGGGAGTCACGACCTCAACCACACCTCCACTAAGTATGGTTGCAATGTCTTAATTTGCGACATTGTGCCCTTTATGGGGACTTTAAACCTTGCAGACACATTTGCAGCTTTTATATATATGATCTCGTCACTTTAGAAATTGAGTCTTCTATACTTTGAAGATCAATTGTTCACTTTACTTTTCTTTCACGTTACATTGTGAAACGCGGGGATCATAATGAGACATAGTATGAAACTATTCCTGTCGTTCCATTAGAAAATACTTTTTCTAATCTCCCCCTAACGATGGAAAGAAGTCTCATTAGAGTGACAAATTCACTAATTTAGTGATAAAGAGATCGTCTGTCAAAGTCTTCAAATAGTGGATTGACTGTTGGAGATTCATATCCAACATAAATACTTAATCGTCTTTAGAAACCCATATGAATGCGCTGTGGGGGCGCAATAGGCACATATACTGCGTAATCAAATATGTGTAGATATGAATTATCAGGCTTATATACAGTTACCAACTGGTACGCAAAATATCAGGTTAGCAGGGGTTCATAAACTAATAAGTAAGAGTTGCGTGCAATATTGCATAACCCTGTGCAGAGACAAATATATGAGTGCGCATAAATATTGTCTTAGTCACCATCTATATTATTTTTGACGGTGTCTTCTTTGAGACCTAATTATATATTCACATTAGGGTACAAGATGCATTACATCGATCTTGATTAAAATGCAATAAATATCGAATACTTTTGATGTAAACTCTCTAGCATTATGAGTTTGGGTGCTCTATAATGGTGGTGAGTCCTCAATCATACTAAATGTGCTAGAAGATTTGTAAATGCAATATTTTTATGGACAATACGTGCCGAAACATCAACCAAAACTATAAAATACTTGAATGATCCGCATTTAGAATGGTTATGTCCACATGTATCACCAATTATCAATTATAAGAATGGAATATTATACTTTGTATCTTTAGCATATGCAAATCTCAATCATACAATTTTGCTAATGAACAAGTATTAAAAAAAATGAGTGATGTATCGTTGAGATATGAATGTATGTAATGCTCCTAGTACTTAAGAATGCACTAGCTGTAATTGAACAGGATTAGTTCGACACTATACTGCGCATCAAATTTCTATCTCATTTTATGTTTCACTCAAAATAAAATATGTCCATGCTAATTTCTTATAATATGGATCATCATATCACGACCAAAGTATTCATGTCAAAACTTGAATGAGTCGTGTCCAAAAGTTCTTTGTTAGTCATATCTTATGATTCAATAATCAAGAAGTAGTAATGTAAAATTATAAGATTGACTCTAAAACGTGGTTTCTTCCACATAAATTAAAAGTATAGTTCCATACTCATAATGTACTTCTTAATGATAATCATCAATATGAATATCATCAAACTTAACAAGGTTCGTTTCGTTATTGGTCCATACGGAGCTTTTATGACTTAAATCAATGTGTCACTAGGCATCAAGACTTTGTCACATAGAATATAAATTCAGTGAATAATTGTCTATTCATCGACAAATTCTCACATTCTCTAGAGATATTCGAACGAAATACTTGTCATTCTAGTATTTTATATTATCTGTAGATATGTTACATTATATCTAATAGTTTACCCATGAACCTTGTATGTGAATGTGTGGTAAATAAACCCAATTACATTCAATGCTTTAGAATGAAATACAAAATTTACCAATAATCCAAAAATAATTAAATCAGGCCACATCACATAAATCTAACTCAAAATAAACTTTAAGACCAAATACAATAGTCTAATATGAATGATTGATTATACTTCATCAATCAAAATTGAGGATATCCATTGACGAAGCAAGGTTATTGGAAGAACCTCCATGACTTATACCACGACCAATAAATATCACAAACTCTTTACTTGTGGTTCATTCTTCCCACATAGGTAGGGATCAGCATGTCTCTTCCCCTTTATTTTGAGGTTATTTCCACTATTTATATCGATCCTAGTTAGCCTCAAGAAATTTCTTTATCCGGAGGTCTAACATCGGTATTATGAAAAATAATGTCATGTCTCTCAATGACTTATTATAATTAATACTATACAAGTGCATCTGTATGTTTGCTTAAGTGGAAAAAAATAGAGTGAGATCGTATCTCTCAATTTATTATTATCATTTAAAGTGAATTTCTTTTTCACATATAGTAAGACATGTTTTTAGTCGCAACATATCAAAGTCATTGACCCTTTTTAACAAGCAAACAAATTTCTTTTCACTAAGTTCTTAGGCTTGGAAATAATATTTCATAAAATTCTCAAAATATTCATTTAGAGTACATCCCAAAGTTTATTGAGATTGTGAGACTACATATGTTTCCAATATAAGATTTGGGGTCAATATGAAGTCTCAAGTTCATTAGAGAATTAACTTTAGCTAAGTTTGACGATTCTTTGTCAATTGGGGGTTGATGGGTGATATTATTGTGGAATTGTATTTCTTCTAGTTTCCACATCAAACCAATGATGGTAGTCTCAATTTCTTTTGAGTATATTGAATTGTATTTAGATTGAGTTAGTTAAATCAATTTCTTTAGATAATGAATTTGAAGTATGTCATAATCTTTCTTTGATATCAAGTGAATATACTTTATCACAAGACTTATTTACACAATTTTTTATCGTTCATGAACTTTCATTATCATGAAAATATGCAAATGTACAATCAATGATACATATTGAAAGTTGATTATAAATTAGCTTGAATAGAATTACAAAATTCATGAACGTATCAATTCATCGAAATTCATGATCAACATATATAAAATCTAATAAAATTCATGGAGAAAAACCAACATACACATAATCTATCAATTCATGATCAACTAAACATATTGGTAAAACCATGATCAATCTTTCATCTAATTATGTAAATAACTTGATTTACGATTTCTAAATTAGAAATCATCTAAGAGCATAAGTACTAATATATTACTCTATGAAGATCATTAAAATATTGCAAAATTTTAGGTTTGTCAATATTGTACATAATATCACATGTATATAATCATAGGTAACATATATACATACACATGCTTTTTATAAGAATGCATAATAATAAATATCATGCCATATATCCATACAAACAAATATTTATTAGTTGCATTTGATAAATAATAGGGTATTCGAGTTTCCTTGGATGAAAGTTATGATTTTTTCCTAATTTTGCTTTTGTAGTTTCGGATTATACAAAACTTCAAACCCAATATCCACCGCATGAAATCAACCTCTACGTGTTTTGAATAATATATCCAAAATCCAGCTTCATCCAACGGTTATATTATGCATAATTGAATCTTTAAAATAAGCTGGGCAGACAGTTTTGAGAAACAGGATCAGCTCTGCTCAAAATTTATTATCGGTTTTTTCAGACTGCATATTCAAATCTCCACCATTCATATTAAACCTGTATATATTTTTAATAACATATAAAAAATTCGGCTTGATCCATCAGTTATATTTTGCACAATCGTATTTTGAAAATTGCTGCACAGAAACTTCCGAAAATAAAATCTGCTCTGTTCGAAATTTCATATATATTTTCTCGTATCTCCGAATCCAATCTCCACCGCTCAGAACGTAATTCAAAGGGTTTTGAAGGTTCTGTAAACATTGTAATATGATCCAATGGTTGAAACGTGAGAAAATAATTTTTTAAATTTACAGCGCAGTTAGAATCTTGACCTACGAAAATTGTGTATAAGGTATGGACGCTTATATGTTGATCACTCTCAATAGGTTAGAGTTCCGTGCTAATAACGTGTAAAAGGAAAAGCATAACATATAGGCCGTTATATAGGGTATCAATTACATGTTTCCATAATATATAAAGATAACAAATACCTAAATTGTCCCACATTAGTTAGTTGTTGACGAAGGCACACTAATTGTGTTTTTTTTCAAAAATATATATACATATATATATACCCCACACATCTCCAT